>JUDQ01000069.1:19464-118394 GCA_000812075.1 Scedosporium aurantiacum
AATGAAATACATACGGCGAAGAGTAGCTTGAGCACGAGGTTCGCGAACATGTAAACGCCCACTTTCTTCCCCTCGGGCTTGCCGTATCTCGCGCTCGACCTATCCGTCAAGCACGTCGTGAAGATCTTTTGGATGATCTCGGCCGACATCTCGGCCACGGACTTCCTGCCCTCCTCGTCGCCTCCGCGTAGCCTGCTGGTGAGATCGGGTCGCTTGTTAAGCATCATGGTGAGCTGGGCGAGCACCTCACTCAGCGACATGCTCGTCTTGAGTAACATGCCGCCGTATGTGGGATTGGCAAAGGCGGTACTGCATGAGCTATTGTTGGTTTTGAGAGATAGGATGTCAGCGACTAAAGGCAAAAAAAAAAAAGAGATACTTGGAAAGACAGAAGCTCATCTCTTCGCTCCCCCTTCAGCAGTGAAAACTCATCGAGATACCACGCAAAGCAGACCACATACTTTACCAATCCGCACAACAACGAATGCGCCCTCGACAAATCCTGAAAATCCACGTCCCTCCAGAACACGAAGTAGTCCTTCACGAACGTCACGAACCCCGGCCACGGCGACCCCTGGCCCTCCCCGATGTCGTCTTCCTCCGGGAGCCCAGCTTCAACTGCCGCCTCTAGCGCCGCGTTCCCGCCGTCGCCGCCTCCGTACTGATTCTTGAGCTCGCCGGCGAGCTTGTAGTATTGCGGAGACGCATTGGGCGAGACTTGTAGCCAGGCGCGTAGGTTGTCGCCGTCTTGGGCGCGGACGAAGCTGCGGAGTTGGGTGAGGAATTCATTGACGAGACTCATTTGTTTGGTTTGACTTTTTTTCTCCTGTAGATTGATGCAATTAATTAAGAATAGTGTCAATGGCGATATATAAGGATAGGGAGGTGAGAAAAGGCTTCCCCTGTTCGAAGGGAGATCGATGGCTTGGGGGTTCAATGTTTCGTCGTTGTGGATGTGAGGTGAGTTGAGAGGACAGTGTGAAAATTTGGAGAGGTATGCGCCTTCTCAAGAACGGCCGAGTCGCGCTTCTTGCCTCTCAATATCTCAAGGCTCGATTCCTCTCTCACCCTCATACTAAACCACGGATACGGAAGTGGTCCTGTGTACTTCGCACAGGAAGCAAGAAAGACGTGGTTCAGAAATAGGTTTCATAATTTTTTTTCTTCTTAATTTATATGCAATTCCTACAATGGTACATGACTTCCCATCAGGGCCCAGCACTTAACACCGTCATCCTTCTTGCTGATTCGACCTCTGTGGCCTTCAACTGGCAAATCTAACTCATGCCAGGCGACATAGACCAGAAGGCTCGTGGCCAGCTTCTCCACTCATAGATCGTGATAAAATACCCACATGTCGTGCATGCCGTCTGTCCAAGATACATCGCACTCTTCAAGGGAAGCGAAGGCAGGCAGGCTTTAGCCACCCTCAAAAGCTCATTTTATCCCCTCGTCTGGGCAGTTACGCCCGTTCGTTTATGGCAGCCGCATATTCTAAGTCCTTACTCGACCGACTTGATCCTCTGCACGACGATGGCGGTCGCGGCACCGCCTCCGTTGCAAATGGCCGCAACACCGTATTGGCCGGGCTGGAGCTGGTGGAGAAGAGTGGTGAGGATACGCGAACCAGAGCTGCCGAGAGCATGGCCGAGGGAAATGGCACCTCCCAAGGGGTTGACGTTGGCGTTCTCAAGACCGAGGAGCTAAGAGGACGAGATGTTAGCGTGTGATTGTCGAATAAATGAAGAAGAATCTCGGGCAATCCATCTGCTTTCTAGCAACTTACCTTTCCGTTAGCCTGGATGACAGCGGCGAAAGCCTCGTTGAACTCCCAAACGGAGACCTGGTCCTTGGTGATACCGGCCCTCTCGAGCGCAATAGGCACAGCCTTGGCGGGCGCAATAGGGAAGTCGATGGGATCAACGGCAGCGTCGGCATGTCCGACGATCTTGGCGAGGACCCTGGAGTCGGCACCGTATTCCTTAGCAATCTCCTTGCTGCCGAGGACGAGAGCGCTGGCGCCGTCGTTGAAGGTGGAGGCGTTGGCAGCGGTGACGGTGCCGGTGCCGTCCCTGACGAAGGCAGGCTTCAAGGTGGGCACCTTCTCCAACTTGACGTCGCGGAATCCCTCATCGGTGTCGACGACGACCGATCCCTTCCTCTGCTGGACCGTCACGGGGACAATCTCGTCCTGGAAGGCCTTGGCGTCCCAGGCGGCCTGGGCCCTCTTGTACGACTGGATCGCATACTCGTCCTGCATCTCCCTGGTGATACCGAATTTCTTCGCAGTGTTCTCGGCGCAGTTACCCATGTGGATCTGCTCGTAAACGTCGGTCAAGCCATCCTTGATGAGACCGTCCTCGAGCTTGATGTTGCCGAAGGCGGGGAGGTTGCTGGCCCTGGGGAGGTAGTAGGGGACCCTCGACATGTTCTCGAAACCACCGGCAACCTGCGCCTCGGCGAGGCCGAGCTGGATGTTCTGAGCGGCGAGAACGACAGCCTTGAGACCGGAGGCGCAGACCTTGTTGACGGTGACGGCCTCGACGCTGTTGGGCAGACCGGCGAATATCGCGGCCTGGCGAGCGGGGGACTGGCCGACGGAACCCTGGAGGACATTGCCCATGTAGACGTCGGTGATTTTGGAGACGGGGACCTTGGACTTTTCAACCGCCGACTTAATCGCAACAGCACCGAGCTGGGGCGCGGGAACGGTCACGAAGGAGCCATTGAACTATGCAAATCGATTCACCGTTAGCCTTCCCTTCTGCAATGTTCGAAAAAGCTTGTCCGGGAAAGCAGGCGTCGTCTTACCTTGGCGGTGGGTGTCCTCGAGGCGCTCAGAATGTAAGCGTCCCGGATTTCTTGACAGAGGGGGGCTCGGCTGGAGAAGCCTCGGCGGACATTGAGCTGGGCAATGCGCCTGGGAATAGAGGCAGACTGCCTGAGGGGAAGCGCCACCATCTTGTTGCTGAAAATTAGGTATATGATATCACGAACTCTGAAACCCGCACACGAAGAGAACAAGAAAAGAAAAAAGAGAAGAGGAAATGGAAACGGATTTCGTGCGAGAATTAAAAAGGGTCGACAACAAAATCTAGATCGCTCTCTCTCTGGGTGGAGTTTCCGTCAGGTGGAGGGGAGGGGCCAAACAGGCTTGGACAAATCAATCGTGGATTCGTCGATTCGCGCCGGCTCGGCCAACTTCGGCTAAGGCTGGCCCAAGGCAGAGCGACGGAGGGCGTCGGTGTTTGTTAGTCCGGGGGTTTCCAGGGTCTCCAGGGTCTCCAGAGTTTCCAGACGCCGAACCGAACCGGAGTGATCAGTGATCATTACTTTTGGGTCTTCACCAGCATTTCAACTCATCAAATTGATGCAAATGCCTTCTTTACCCGAGCTACTGACTTCACGGGCTTATTCATGATTTAGCCTGGAATAATTGAAAAGCAATTGATGCATTCGTCATGGCCATTTCTGACCTCGCAAAAGTGCGACATTGGGGGATAACTGGGGATTTGTCAACATCAACGTCACTGTTGCAGAGCTGCCTTACTCTCTTAAGTCAACCTCGGCATCGCAAATATCTTCGATCCTTCTTTCACCATGGAAATATAGTCTGTCCGAAGCAAGATGATGACGCCCCCCTTGCCTGCAAAGGAATTTCGGTCATATGGGCGCTAAGGAATGACATTAGTGCGTCGTCCTACATGATATTGGCCTTTGGACATAGTCAATATGGAGGGCAGAAAATGCTGTGTCGAGGTTTTGCAAAATATACGTTCTTGCGCTGTGGCGATATTTGAGCCTAGAAGCGCAGCAGGATGGCGGAGAGTTCAGAGCATAGAGTATGCAACTCCCCAACGTCCAAGTTCACAATTGTATTGCCAGTGTTATTGATTTAGTAATCTTGGATCTAGCGAAAGCCGACAAATATCAATTGGCTCATTTGCGACTCAGGTCCAAGTACAATGGGTTTGTACTTCGCAGAGTTCATGTTGGAAGTGGAAGTGGTACGTACAGTTTGAAGGACGCGTGCTTCGGGAAGATTCGCAACGCGCTGGGAATGAATCCATAAATTTCCATGGGGCCTGCCTCATTTTCATCATATCCTGTCTAGTTGAATTCGAGGGAGCCAACGCAACCTGAGAATTTACTTATTGATGCATCACGTGTCTTAACTCCTGATCATGACAAAAGGTTGGTGGACGCGGGCTGCCAGCTGCCAAATGCCGGCCAGTCTTTACCAATCAAGAAACAGTCATAGACCAGGCTCTGTCGCCCCCTCTAAGACGTTTCTCAAGGGTGCCGTTGTGGAATCTTCCGCCTGGACCGCGAAGTCTCCTCACCTTGCCTCCTCACACTTCACCTACGAAGTACATTCTTCATCCTTTCATGAGTCAAACCCCTTTTCACTTCTAATTCATCCCAATTCCCTTGCCATCCAAACGAATATCTCCCTCTCAAACGTATCACTTGAAAATCCGACTCATCTTCGACCCTCCGTCACTCTTCATCTCTGCCAGAATGTCTACCGCAGCCCGACGTCGCCTCATGCGCGACTTCAAGGTGCGTGATTCCCTCCCCCTCTCTCGCACTTGACCACAAGGCTCTCGTATTCCCCTGCAGATTTGGTGCCTAACAAGCGATTTTCATCAGCGCATGCAAACCGACCCTCCTACTGGTGTTTCTGCGTCGCCAGTGCCCGATAACGTCATGACCTGGTACGCCCCGTGTTGAACTTCCCACCAAGACGATCGAATCATGGGCTAACATCGGTGATCGATATAGGAATGCCGTCATCATTGGGCCCGCCGACACCCCTTTTGAGGATGGCACCTTTAGGCTGGTAATGCAGTTTGAGGAGCAATATCCAAACAAGCCCCCCGCCGTCAAATTCATCAGCCAGATGTTCCATCCCAACGTATACGCAACTGGAGAGTTGTGCCTTGATATATTACAAAACAGGTGGAGCCCGACATATGACGTTGCCGCGGTCCTTACAAGTATCCAAAGGTGCGCCTCCCTTATGTCTCTTCTACCCCTCATCACGCCCAACTCCGATTTTGTGCTAGTCTAACCATCCGGCTGTAGTTTGCTAAACGATCCAAACACCGGCTCTCCTGCGAATGTCGAGGCATCGAACCTCTATCGAGAAAACCAGAAAGAGTATGAGAAACGCGTCCGCGAAACAGTGGAGAAATCCTGGGAGGAGTAGTGAAAGACCGACCCGTTATCGTCTTTTACGGACAGGACTCCTTCGGCCCAAACCATGGTGGCCGTACATTATCACCACATTGCAGCCCTCGGAAGGGCATAATGGAATTCACGCACGATGGAATGGTTCTTTATGAGTAATGAGTGGCCTATCGTTGACAATGCCCCGGCTCCCGGTCGACAGAAAGAACGCGACGACATAGATTAGGCGTTAACGGCTATCCCTGTTCACACCGGGAATACAGGGGGAGGGGCATTCCTTGCCGACGACACATCGATCCTTGGCATTTGAGCCATAACTATCTGCGTCTTTGATGATTTATTGCTCTTAGAGGGTGTTATGAGCTTCGTTCTGGCTATCCGAATCATCGAGGCCACGGTCTTTTTTTTTTCTCGTCATTTCTCTCCCTCTCTCTCTCTCCGTTGCACCCAAAGAGCCCTTAGTTTTCAAGACGGAGTTTAGGCGGGGGTTGAAGGGAGCAATGGTACTCGTGCATTTACAAAGCGTTTCGGTATACCAGGGATACATAGTTTCTTTCTGCTTTCTTTTCCTTCTTACTTTAACAGACTGCACATGTTCGTTCATACTCGATGATAGGCTGTGTTTTCGTGAATATGTTATAGTTCATCGTCTATTTTGAAAGATGGGTTGTCATACTTTGGTATGAGGCCATGAATGCGTGTCCTATTGGGATCATATCTTTCTTGAGCCGCGATGACCGACCTCTCCGTTCCCGTTGCACACCACCTCCGAGAGCATCATTCTGGGATGTAAGAGTGACAGAGTGGGCCTACAACCGCTCTGTCAATATTCCTCTAAGCGGGCGTGACTTCTCAATACCAGTAATACTTCGCAAGATGTAAACCATACGAAGTACTAGGGCCCCACTAGCATTGAAGCAATTATATTGTGTAGTGTTGTTCCCTCAGCCTGGGCAATACCAGATCCAATATATTCATAGTACTAGAAACTGTCTCCATCTGTAGGGATTTGATGCAGACACAAAGGGAGACAAGTTTACGTCTATGCGACGGAGATGGGAACATGAAGAAAAAGTATTGCGCAGGGTGCTCTAGTTCCCGAAGCCAAAGTGCCAAAAAGCAAATCAGAGGAATCGAGTTGAAATGAGAGATTGGAAGCCCGGTGACTATTTGAATGTTTGAATGCGAAGAGTGATTTGATGGATTCCTATCCGTGGTTTTATAGGCATCTTGCTCCAGACTGTGGGAGAAGATCTCTGGTTATCGGCCCATGATGTCCGTCTAAGACATTACCGGCGATCCAAACATCATGCCCCACAGGGACAGCTTCGTATGTATGAAGCAGTGGACGACAATGGAATTGACGGAACAGGCTCCTATGTGGCTCATTAAATCCTTCCAGATGTTGTCTCAATGGACCTGTATCTGCCGCATCTATAATTGCTTCATCGCAATTCGTACACGAGTACTTTATGCACAGAGGGTCTCCGTGTTCTATTCCGGCTCACGACAAAGTACTACCCGCCTTGGTGGTAACGATGGAACTCTTTAAAAGCCGAGTGGAACAGTCGAGAATGCATTGTCTGGGTCAGGAGTGTTGGGCCAAGTACAAAGTATTGCGCCACTCGGTTGAAGTTCTTGTTGGGCAACTGACCAGTGGCCAGCCACTGCCACGGGCACTGTCGAGAGATGAAACACGCCCTGAAAAGCTCCAGTCTGGCGCCATAATATTAGTAGAATGACACTGATACCAGCATCGATCAAGTGGCATTGACTGACATTGACTGATCAATGTGTACTTGGTACCTTGGTCACGATTTGTATGCAGCATTCTGATACTTCTCACCCCCTTCATGTTCTTGCCCCTCCATTAATTTACGCCAGCTCCAAGTACCGCTTAATAACAATTTCTATGGAAGAGTACATCCACTCTCTGTTGATAAACCCAATCCGACATTGATTATTCCTCCTGCTCCTCCTGTACGCGCATTTGTTTCCCCTGTCGCGTCATCAATCCTCTCAGGCACCCATTATTACCGTTATTGATTCTTCTTCTCCTTTAACCCATTCAAGTAATTCGTACGACTCTCCTTCCCTCGTTTTGATTCCCTTTTCCTTTCCTTTTGCGATTACCTTCGTTCATCCCTGATTTGCGGTCTTGGTTATCGCAGCCGGCATTTCCGTTGCCCTCACTATCGACCACTAAAGTGCCAAGTGGGTTGGTCCCCCGTTTGATCAATTTGGGGCTTGTCCGCCGCCAAACTTGCGGCCTGTTGGCCTGTTGGCTTCTGGCTTCTGGACTGTTGCGTCGCCTGTGCCTGTGCCTGTGCGTGCTCTCTTCGGGTTGTGGCTCGTGGACACACACCCACATCTGCCAAACACCCTGATTTGATCTGCCACCTCTCTCAGCGACACTCCCCGCCTGAGCCATCGACTAATCTTGCGCAAGCACGGCCGATTTTCCCCTTCTCGCGACATCCGGCCGTCTTCCCACATTCCGCCACCGATTCCCTGCATGCCGGAGACTCCAGACCGCGATTCTTTTCGTTCGCGCCCGGCTGGAATACCATTAACGACCACCCTCCCGGTAGACGCCTGTCCGAGCTAAGGACGTCCGCCCATCATGTCGGGTGCGAATAGCATTAAGGTCGTCGCCCGATTCCGACCTCAAAACAAGATCGAGTTGGAATATGGCGGCAAACCTGTCGTTTCTTTTCAAGGAGATGATACCTGCATCCTAGATGTATGTGGTTGCCAGTCTCATTTGCCTCTCTGCTTCAGCTTTGCGGCTCTTCCCCCCCTCGTAGCCCCTCCTGCTCCCCCCCTGCACCAACTTGCGCCGACTCCGGCTTGCAGCACACAAGCTTTCACCGGGGCCGATGAGGCTCGGTTGCTCTGTGCCCGACATTGACTCTTACGTTCACGATGAGTGGTTTTTATTTTTATTTTTATTTTTGTTCCTTTGAGTGCTGACGGTTAGGTCTGTTTTTACCAAACCCTTCTCGTAGTCAAAAGATGCACAGGGTACATTCACTTTCGATCGCGTGTTTGGCATGACGTCGCAGCAATCCGACATCTTCGACTTCTCGATCCGCTCCACAGTCGATGACATCCTCAACGGATACAATGGAACGGTTTTCGCCTACGGTCAGACCGGTGCGGGTAAATCGTACACGATGATGGGAACAAGCATCGACGATGAGGCCAACCGCGGTGTCATCCCTCGTATTGTCGACCAGATTTTTGCCAGCATCATGACTAGCCCGTCCACAATCGAGTATACCGTACGCGTGAGCTATATGGAAATTTACATGGAGAAAATTCGCGATCTCCTCGCCCCGCAGAACGACAACCTTCCCGTGCACGAGGAGAAGAGCCGCGGCGTATACGTCAAGGGACTGCTCGAGATCTACGTTTCCAGCGTTCAGGAAGTCATGGAGGTTATGAGGAGAGGAGGAAATGCGCGAGCCGTCGCCGCCACCAACATGAACCAGGAATCGTCCCGTTCACACTCCATCTTCGTCATTACCATCACGCAGAAGCACGTTGAGACGGGATCGTCCAAGAGCGGCCAGCTGTTTTTGGTTGATCTTGCCGGTAGTGAAAAGGTTGGCAAGACCGGTGCGAGTGGCCAGACGTTAGAAGAGGCCAAGAAGATCAACAAGAGTTTGAGTGCTCTCGGCATGGTCATCAACGCCCTTACCGACGGAAAATCCTCTTACGTTCCTTATCGAGACTCCAAGTTGACTCGAATTCTACAAGAATCCCTTGGTGGTAACAGTCGAACGACACTCATTATTAACTGTTCCCCCAGTAGCTATAACGATGTGGAAACCCTAAGTACCCTACGATTCGGTATGAGAGCGAAAGCCATCAAGAACAAGGCCAAGGTCAACGCCGAGCTCAGCCCCGCGGAACTCAAAGCTCTCCTACGGAAGGCACAGACCCAGGTTACCACTTTCCAGAGCTACATCTCGAATCTCGAAGGCGAAGTCCAATTATGGCGTGCTGGTGAAAGTGTGCCGAAGGATAGGTGGGTGCCTTCGCTAGCTGCCGATGGCCCCGGAGCGGCTAAGGCGCCGCCCCGAGAGGCACGGCCGTCTACGCCGTCTAGGTTGGCGGCGGAGCCACGAGCGGAGACACCGACCCTGGAACGGGCCTCGACACCAAGCATCCCGCTAGAGAAGGACGAGCGAGAGGAGTTCTTGCGCCGCGAAAATGAGCTCCAGGATCAATTAGCGGAGAAGGAAACGCAAGCAACCAACGCCGAGAAGCAACTGCGAGAAACCAAGGAGGAGCTGGCTATCTTGAAGGAGCATGATAGCAAGATTGGCAAGGAGAATGAGCGCCTGACCGCGGATGTCAACGAGTTCAAGATGCAGCTCGAACGCCTCACCTTCGAGGGCAAGGAAGCCCAGATTTCCATGGATGCCCTGAGGGAGCAGAACGCCGAGCTTACGGGCGAGCTTGACGAAGTCAAGCAGCAGCTTCTCGACGTGAAGATGAGCGTCAAGGAGTCCAGCGCCGTCCTTGATGAGAAGGAGAAGAGGAAGGCAGAGAAGATGGCCAAGATGATGGCCGGCTTTGACTTGGGTTCTGACGTTTTCAGCGACAAGGAGAAGTCAATCGCGGACGCCATCAAGCAGCTCGATGTCTTGTTGGAGCACAGCACCGTCGGCGACCCCATCCCGCTTGAGGAGTTCAAGGACCTCCGTCAGCGTCTTGTGGAGACTCAGGGCATCGTCCGACAGGCGGAGTTGTCAACGTCATTCAACTCGTCTTCGAGTGCCGCCGAGACCCGTAGGAGAGAGGAGCTCGAGCAGCGCCTGCAGGTACTGCAGACTGAATATGAAGAGCTTTTGGAGCGGAACCTTGGCGAAGCCGACGCTGAGGAAATCAAAACCCGTCTCGAGACGGCTTACTCTAACAAGCAGGAGCTTCAGACGAAGCTTGTCGACGATCTCAAGGCCGAGGTCACTCAGAAGACTGCCGAGATCGAGCGAATGAGCACTCTCATCGAGGACCTTCAGAAGCGCGTCGCTTCCGGCGGCGCTGCTGCCATGGCCAACGGAAAGACTGTTCAGCAACAGATGGCCGAGTTCGACGCCATGAAGAAGAACCTCATGCGCGACCTGCAAAACCGGTGCGAGCGTGTTGTCGAGCTGGAGATTTCGCTCGACGAGACGAGGGAGCAGTACAACAATGTGCTACGCTCGTCCAATAGCCGCGCGCAGCAGAAGAAGATGGCGTTCCTCGAGAGGAACCTCGAGCAGCTCACGCAGGTGCAGCGCCAGCTTGTTGAGCAGAATTCTGCGCTCAAGAAGGAGGTTGCCATCGCTGAGAGGAAACTCATTGCCCGTAACGAGCGTATTCAGAGTCTCGAGGGCTTGCTGCAAGACAGCCAGGAGAAGATGGCAGCTGCCAACCAGAGGTATATATATCCCCCTCTTCTTCCCCCGGTATTATGCCATTGTCTCTTTCGGCACATCATCACATACTAACGCAACGCCCTTATAGATTCGAGGTACAACTGGCTGCCGTCAAGGAGAGGCTCGAAGTCGTCAAGGCTGGAAGCACGCGTGGCATCAACTCCCCCACGGGTATTGGCGGATTCAGCTTTGCCAATGCGGGTAGCAGAATCGCCAAGCCTCTCCGCGGAGGAGGCGGCGGTGACGGCCCCACCAACCCTGCCATTTCGTCTCTGCAGAACGAAGGTTCTACTAACAAGCGATCCAGCTGGTTCTTCCAGAAGTCTTAGATGCCTCAGGTCGGCGTATGTGTAGGTAGCACCATAGAAGGGCGGGGACGCCCACCAGTTTTTGACTTTTGTTTCTCCTGGAGATTTTCCTCCTCGGGCCTCCTGATTTCCCCCTCTTACTCTTCTTTTCTTTTTCTTTTTATACTCCTTCCATCATGTATCCCTCTCTCGCCTCTTTCCTCCATCTCTCTTAGAACGATTTTGTTTTTCTCTTCTGTCTGATTCCTCTTCTCCGGCGGAAAGATACAGCTTGTAACGGAAATGCATGGGTGAGGAGTACGGAGTAGGCTGGGTAGGAAAGGGAGGTTGAATGAAATGACACATATACGTCACCACATACATATAACATACACGCAGATATTGAAAACAAGATCCTACCGTCCCTCTTAGTGCCTTGTCTTTTTTTCCTTTTTTCTTTACTTCTTCTTTTGCCCCTGGTTGCATCTAATCGTACAGGAACTGCGCTTGGGGCCCAAAGAGATGGCAAGGTGAACATGATTTATGCTGGTACCTCGGAAACTATGTTTCTGGAGTTCGATGTTGCTCGTGTGTTTCGTCACCGAACGGAAAGCCGGTGAGGCAGGGGATTATTCACCTTCAAGAAGACCGAGATGGGAATATCCTGCCACACCGAGATTGTAGTTGTCTGTCTCCTGTTCCCTCTGCTTTTGTATGTCACGGATAGAAAAGGATACGGCCAGGAATAGACGAAAAAGATTCGATTTAACGAAGGGATTGTATTAAACTATCACTCATGTGAATTGGCATGTTTTCTTGAGACTGGATCTCATTTCAGGTAAACCCAGTTGCGGTAATACAATCTCATGAGCTTCAGTTTGAATCCAAGACTAGTAGAAAGTACAGATGGATCCTGAGTTTCAATCGAGTCCTCCGTTCACAAACGAACGAAACCCAAACTGCAAAGCAAAGAAAAAGAAACGGAACCGTTAAAAAGGAGCGAAGGCAGAATATCCAGTTATCCAGCTCCCTCACATCTCTTCCCCCATCACCTCACGGCCCTCGACTCGCAAATCTCACCTCATAGCCCCTCCCTTCTTACAAGCCATTGCCGCTCGGAGTCTTAGAGAAGTGCCATCCCAAGAACAGCTGCGGCACGACGAACGCCGCAACAGCGAGCCAAAAGGCAATGGTCACGCCAAAGATCTTGACGAAGAGGATAGCGACGCGCTTCACGGTGGCGCGCGACAGGGTAGCCCAAGCATCCCGGACGGAGGCGAAGGGCTTGCCGCCGATGACGGCGGGCTCGATGCGGCCGCCGAAGGAGCGGTCGAAGGGGATGATGGTGTCTTGCTCGGGAGGGAGAAGGCTCGCCTGGATGCGAACGAGGACGATGAGGGTGGGGAGGACGAGGACGAGCTGGAGGACGAAGGTGATGAGGACGAGAAAGAGGCAGAGAGCGGCGCCCTTGCCGTCGGTGGGGGTCGCGGGCGAGAAAGGAGAGAGTGGGTAGGGGATGCCGGCGAGGAAGCCGATCAGGGCGGGGACGAACAGGGCGATGAGGGTGGCGGTGGTGTGGAGGAGGGTTGGGGAGGCGACGGCGCGGAAGGTGGTGGCGAAGGGGGGAAGACGCTTCCACCACCCGAGGGGGCTGGAGGGCGTCAGGACGATGTGGATCCAGGCGGTGTTGAGCTGGACGAGGGCGAGCTGGGAGAGGAGGAGGCCGAGGGGCATGAGGGACTTGCCCAGGATGCCGGAGAAGATCTCGGAGACGAAGGAGCTCGCGATGCCGTAGACGACGTAGCAGAAGAAGCCGCGGAACGACGCACGCCAGCCACCCGTGGTCTTGAGGAAGGCGTAGGTGCGGCGGAGGCTGGAGGTTACGGGGAATTCGGACTCGGACTTAGTGCCGCTAGTCGGGGCGGCGGATGCCTCGACGTCGGCGTTCGCGTCGTGGGACGGGTCGTCGAGAGAGAGCGGCTGGTAGGCGGGTGGAGCGTTCTCATCTTCGACGCTGGCGAGGACGGGGTAGACATTGCCTACGGTGTAACCAACCTGGGACACGGAAGTAGAGAAGGTTAGCTGGTTGAATCGAAAGCGGTTGAAACAGGTACATTCGGCGGTATACAACATACAAATAGGGCGATGGGCAGGAAGATGAGAAAATCGACGCTGAAGAGTGCCCAGAGCCATCTCGGGAACTCGGGGAAGGGCTGCGGGCCTTCGCCGCCATCACCATCGAGATGCCTCTTGAGCAAAGGGGCGGCGACCTCGCTGATCGCCCTCGGAGTGAGCATCTTGTCGAACTTGGGCCGATTTAGGTATGATTTATAAACAAAATGAGCGACAAATTCACAGGATGCTGTTGTCAGGAGAAGAAGCGGGAACAGTGAAGGATCGCGGAGAGAGTTAGAGGTTGAAGAGTTGAGGAGTTGAGGGGGGGCAAGGGTCTCTTTGTGCTCTTGTTCTCTTCTTCTCTGATTGCGTCGAGGTACGAAGTACTTCGTAACGATTACGACGTCGACATGCGGAAGGAGCAATCGAATGTCAACAATCAGCATCGGTGTCACAGAACGGGACTTGCTACGAAGTACAAGTTAAGGGTTTACTCCTCCCTATTAATACCCGCTTTCAAAGAGGCACAGCATCAGATCAATCAATCAAGCGCTCAGGCTTGTTCTCTGTCAGTGCCCGGAAAGCGAGAGCCAACGAACTACGAAGTATGAGCACATTGAGCTCCAGCCTAGAGTGGAGGGCGGCGAGTCGCCAGGCAGCAGCATGGCCAGGCCAGATGGGGATCGGGGGTCGCGGGTGCAGGTGGAGAACAAAGTACAAGTACTACAGATTAACAGTTGGAGCCTGCAAATGTCAACAATGGTCAAGGTGTTTTGCACAGCCTTGAGGGAGATTTATGTAGGTGTACTTCGGTACTTAGCCATCAATCCTTGGCGAGAAACCCGAATCTCCCGAATCTTATTTTTAGGAAGCACCAAACGTTGTGCGCAACACTACGAAGTACTTCGTACGAAATACACTACTTCGTACACTGCTTCTGCTTCGGAGAAGACTGCACCACAGAACTAGATTAGCGCACCCGAAAGATGCGAACAATTTATGCAGGTTCTCATCGACTGCCAATGATCTGTTGGTAGCCAGAGCCATGATGTCGACGCACCCACACCTAAACTTCAACGATATAATGCATTTCGCGTGCAGGTTCAACTGCAGAGAGATATTCCCGGTTTTCGGAAGAGCGGACATGAGCGATGAAAGCATTTTCCAAGCTATCATCAGAAAAAGAGACTGGAAAAGTGAAAATGCCATACTTCGTAAATGCTAGCAAGTTGGGTATAACATTGAGTCGTTCAAAAATCTATGCATCTCGCAAGTTCCATGTCATGTTCATCAATCCAACAAAAGGAACCCCCCCGTGTCGTGTTCGAATATCGGTGCCAGCATCCAGCGTCCGCCAACCTATGTAAGTGCTTCTTATGATCAGTCTCATGACCCTTGAAGACCCGCATAGTACTGCTTTCTCCATATCGTATCGTTCCTCGCCTGACAGCCCACGATGGCTACTGTCATAGCATTCCACACCCCCTGGTTCTTCTTGTTGAAGTTAACCTCGACCTGGTAACTGACTTGCGCGTCCTCCCCTTTCGTGGGGTCGATCGTCAGAACGAGAAGAGTCGTGTTGACGATGAAGAGCCCGTAGAGCACGGGTGGTTGTAACGTATACTGCGGCCCCTGAGCGTCTGCCATCGTCTCGTTCTCCACATCACTCCGTTCTATCTCGTTCTTCCGCCTACTCCAGAACCTTCGATGCGAGCGCGCCAAGTCCCTCAGCTGCGACTGCATATAATTCGAAATTCCCGTGCCCCCAAGGTTCACATCGACGACTTCAACGAAAATGTTGGGAAGAATGTCCATGTCATTGTAGCCCCCGTCCTTCGCCGCCCACTTCAGGTACAGGTCAACCTCCCTCTGGATGGATGCCGGTATTTTAGGCTTTTGACTCGTCTGGACAAGGGCTCTGACAAGAGTTGTGAGGTCAATTAGACGAATAACCGCTTTGGTCGCTATTCCATGAGCTGTTAGTATGGAAACTGACGGGGATCACGTCCTGCGCCCGCGCCAAGCCGTACCGTTCCGCGCATGGAGATGGACGGAATGGAAATGATAGAAAGTTGCGCAGAGAAGGGCAACATACCACGAAAATCTTGGCCGGAGTATGAGTACACCACCGGCTCATCCACTTCCGATGTCGAGAACAAGATGTCAGGTACCGGAATGCCTCGAAAGTCGAAACTCCAGTGAGGTGGTAGGAGGGGACTGTATTGTCTCATGAAAAGAATCCGAAAGAGTTCCTCCTCATCCGGAGCCCATTCGCTGCTGCCAGGAAATAGTGCCTTCTCCTGCATCATCTCCTCGTACCGATCCGCCTCAAGCTCCCTCTCCACCTCGTCAAGCCTACTAGAACCCTCATCGTAGTCTTCCCAGGATTCTAGTTGTAGAGGAGAGCCAATGCTCCTCCTTTGCTTCTGTATGCGTCCAGCAAGTACGCGATCCCTTTTGCGAGTACTTGACTGTCGGCTACTGCTGGTTGTGCTGGGCGTCTTGTTTCTCGGGCCCGCCTTCGGTTGAGGAGGCGTGTCGGCCGCTGAGGCCAAAGCTTCCAGGGCATGCGCCATCTTGGCAAACTAGCTCATAATAATGGTACGCCAGATTGTCGTATTTTTGATGGTTGAGGGCCTTGGTTTCGTAGAGTAGGCAAGTGGTGGTGTGGTCCCTGAGAGGCTCTACTTCGTACATACAACAGTGCTGATGCACAAGCCCGATTAGGAATGTCGTTTTCGGTGTGCAGTGCTCTTGAAAATTGTTGATGCGATCGTGCTGGAGATCGATGAAGATTTGATAATATCCGAAGGTCTGCAGGGAAGAAATGATGTATGAATTGGAAGGTCGGTTGTTGGAGAGCAAACGATGATAGAGTATCGCTACAATAGGCGGTGTAAGATGGAGAGATGATATCGGCTTGAAAATGTTTGGGCTCGGAGAGGTTGGGAGCTTGGGAGTTGGGATGGGTGGAAATGGTGAGGCATCAATCAATCGACGTCCCCGCCCTTTCTTCAATTGGGATTCGACGTTGCACGATGCCAGCACGATGCCAGGATGCTCCTTCTTCTTGAATGGACCTAAATTACTCAGTATTTCCTACCGGCAAAAGCGAAGTTGCGACCCAGACCAAGCTTGTTTAAATAAGAGAGGTTAATTTCTGTGTTAATTTCCGTCACTGTTAGCCTTTAGTGTAGGCCTCTACAAAAAGGGGCACCTTCCCTGATCCTTCATCATCCCACCCTTAAATCAACGCCTGTCAATCTTGGCTTAAATCCTAACTCAGCGTCGTCTCTGCTACGCCGATGTGTGCAATATGTTTCCAATCTCGCGCGTGTCGCCGAGCAGCTGTTGTGATTGCACCCCGGCCCCGATTGCAGCGACTGTATTATTAGACACACAGTCGACAAGAGCCGCCTACTCTTCTCCAGTTCTCGAGCGTACGCGCTTAATCCGATCCTTACCCCGGCATCGAACCTGGGGTTCGGGCTTTATTACTGGTGCATCGGGTATCATCGCCTTGATCGTCCTGTATCTGAGCTTCTCACGCCTATAGATCTCGTCCCGGATAATTTTCTGCTCCTTCTCGGCACGGCTTTCTTCTCTGTGGGTATGCCCACTGCTGTCGCCCTCGACTATCAGGTCTCGCTGGCGTTTCTGATTCATATTGTCACTTTTGAGATTCCGGCGAAGCTTTAACCATAGGCCCAGGCGCCTCGAGAACACACCCGCCCACATCCGGCACTCGACATCGCCCTTACCTCTCCCCAGGATATCGATAGCCTCGTTTAGGTGCTTGAAAGCTAGCTCACGTTTTTTGGCTTCAATCAGGTAGTTTGCCAGCCAATCCGTGGAAACGATAAAGGCCCGAGTTTGGACGTCGAATTTCAGGTATAGCATTGCTAAGAGTTCACATTGAGTGGCAGTGCAGTCCCCAAGCTTCATAGCTAGCTCTGTAATCTGCTGCTTGTTCGCTTTAGGGTCGCCTACCATCATGGCGAGCATATAATCGAGAAGGATTGAAACTCGATGGTCGCCACTAGGGCCGTAGGCTTCCTCACCGCTATATTGATAGGCTTGACCCAGCCGTGACCAGAGCTTCTCGTACTGCGTCTGGATGGATTGTCGAGGAAAGTATATTTTCTTCTGCCAAATCCCAGCCTGGTGTGACACCATGGAGAGTATGATCGGATGGTTGTTGCCCATCTTTTCCTTGAAACAAACTATGACATGGGAATAAACCCATCTCATGACGTCTTTAAAGTCCCTCGGCGAGGTGATGAAACTCTTGTACAACCATACTGCAAAGTCGAGGAAAGGGCGGTCGTTGTAGTATCTCTGGAACGCAAGGCCCAAGTAGTTCAGAAATAGGCAGAGGAAATGGAACTCGTTCATCTTCTTCCGCTGCATACCTCGGAGGCGAATATCGCGAAGAGTGAAGGCAATCCTCCAGAAATAAACCAGAAATCTCGGATCTCTGTTTGCCGCCGCTCTTCCAAAGTCGTTGAAAAGCCGCTGGAGAGCATGGTTGAAGCGAGTTTGCATTCCCGCACGCCCGAAAGCCGAAATGGTCTCGCACCTATGGGAGAGAACCTCCCACGAATCCCCCCGAACCGTGGCTCCGGGAGGACGAACCCAGGTGAGATCGTTGACCGACCAGGCCGACGAACCATCGAGGAAAACTCGGTCGACCAGCCCTTTCACGATGCATGCCATTCTTTCTTCACTCTCGGGCGGTAGGGGTATGCTTTGTGGTGGATTGCATGGTCGACGATTATTTCCCCGTCGATTCACTGACATCTTCCCTCCTAGAGTTACCCTTTGTCTTTTGCGGGGAGCTCGCGCAGGCTCGTCCGGGATGGCTCTATCGTTGTTCTTCGTCTCGTTTTTGTCGAAAGCGGGCTTCCATCTCTTAAACTGTGTTCTATACATTTTGTCCCTGGGCAGTCATGTGAGGTCAGAAACGAGCCCTGAACAACTTAGAGAGCAACAAGCCTGGAAGACACTCACGTAGCGCGGAATAGAAATCTTCTTTTCATAAATTTCTTCAAATTCTTGAGGGTCTGACTCTCGATGATGTATCCGTATATGAGGCTTTGGATTTGGTCCCATTTTTCGTTCGTGATGGATTCCCGTTGTCTTGGGCCGAACTGGCTTTGCTTGCTGAAGTTCCAAGCCATGGGTCCGGAAGGTGGGGCGCGGAGAGCGGGACAGTATCCGGGCCCGGGCCGGCCTTGACGAGACATGTCGCCAGGATTGGCGTAGCCAGGCTGGTGTTGAGAAATGGGAAGTGTTGGATACCCAGATGGATCCATTTTCAGTATATACGCGAAGGATCTTGAGTTTATGCGGGACAGAATAAGTGATATTGATGAGATGGCGCTGGTGATGGCTTTGAAAATTGAACATCTATGGGTTCAATAGACAAGTTATATATACCCGTCAACAGCGTGGGCCGACAAGAAATGAACTGCCTGACGGCCATAGGCAACGAGTACACAGCTCAAGTACCACGAACAAGGCTTGTATGCTCTACCACCAATTTTAGCCATAACACGTAGTCCCGCATCCCACTCGACTCGAACGCGTTGCTATCTCAATCTGTGATTTGACGATCCTAAATGTCCTCGCATCTGTAAGTGCCCCGGCATCCACATTGCCCATTAATTGCCTCTCGGCTCGTCTTTTCAGTACAAAGCATTTAAGAAGCCCGATGAGCTCCGAACGAGGGCAAGTCTTCTGCTCCCTCTGCTTTTCATCCTAAAACATCAGCCCTTCATCGTATATGCCCATTCATACCTCCTTGAACTCCAACAATGTCTTCCGTCTGGTCAGACAATGCGTCCACCCTAGCCGGCCCTTCGTGGGGGGCCATGCAGAGACAAATTACCAACGTGTATGAAGTCATAAAGAAAGAGAGGGTCAAAACGGAGCTCGCCATCATTGCTGTCGTCCCTGAAGAGTACTCGTATGAACTCGAGCTTAAATCGAAAGACGTCATGGGAGATCTGGAAAGGCAAGCTCAATTATGGATACCCTAAAAGCAATTTCTTCACCCTACTTAGATGTTGGTGCTAACCGCCAATTCATTAGGCAGGTCCCTAGTCCTGCCACTGGAGGCACCCTTGGCGCAGGACTGAAGGCATCTGCTAGAGGAATGCTTGTCAATCTCCAGGTGGCCGGGTTGGAAGCCTTTCAGTTTGGCAAGGCTAAGGCTGCGATGACTATGCTGGGGGCAGCAACCGGGCCTGCCGTTTTGCTTGGCGTGGGTGTCGCAGCCGCCGTGTACTTCATCCCGTGGGAAGATGCTCTGACCTCACCCGAGGGTATCCTCTGGTCCATTTGGGATTGGTTCACGTCGCTCTGGGACAAGTTTACCAACTGGGTCAAGTCAGTCGCAAGAAGACGAGCCTCCCAGAAGACTGTCCCCATGGCCCGGTGATTGATTTCGATTGAGGGGTGAAGCTAGAGTCGGAACCACCAACGACAGCTATTGATGGCATCGCCCTTGTTAGCACAGGTTTATGTGTCACTCACCACTCCGTTTATTTCTCTCTTTCTTGATGGAACCCCATCTGTACTTTCTGTACGAAGGTTAGTTAAGGTAGCACAGTAAATTGGCCCTTCTCGCTTCTTCGATCGGACTTGGTTAAGGGGGTTCCTCGAACTTCAACTCTTTCGGCACATCGACACTAATAAGCTTGACACCTCCTTCGCCGCGCTTCCCAATCATAAAACCTTGTAGGTTCGTTTCACTCTCTCTCTTGCACATCCGCGGAAGTCTGTGACTCCTGTGATCTGGAGTTCAAGCTCCGCCCAGGGGGTTAACCGTCCGGCGGAAAATGCAACTCCTTGACCAATGACAATGCGGTTTTGGGAGGTTAAATTCAACCCCACCGTGTTTAAGCAGCGATAGACGCCTACTTTGTGAAAAACATGTAAAGGAATGTTATTTTCCGACTCTGCTTTTTGCACTGAACTGTGCTGTCACTTACTTCGTACACTTGAAAGTGACATCAATCAATTGCACTGTGATCTTGGTCCTCTTGCATCCATTCCATGCCTTAAGTTCGATGCATATGGGCTTATGTAAGAATTCCGCCCCACCGGATCAAGGCAATGCACGTGTCAAGTCCAACGGTCGAGGTACTTTGTACTTTCCTTCCTCGCTCTCGCTCCCCACTCTTTCCTTCAGAACGTCACTCGAACACCCCTGCCGGCAAATGGTCGATTTTCAAGTTCCAGGTACAAAGTACTTCATAGCACTGATTCCCTGCTTTTCACTGCGCGACGCGATACTTTCGACTTTCGACTTGTGCTACTTTCCTTTTCCCTTCCAGTTAATATTTCAAACAACCCAATTGCCTCCTTCTTTATTGTCACGCAAAACACTCAAATTCCGCCCTCAAGGAATTTCCCCCCAAATTCCTAGACTCGTTTCTTTTTGCCTCCGTTCCTTGATATGGTCATAGTTTCAATAACGATTCCCATTACTTAAGGCATTCCACCCCACGTCAACGACGATTTTTGAGGAGGAAATGTACCCAAGCGAAGCTACCCATTGAACATATCTATCGCCATGAACTGGTCCAAACTCAAAGTCGCAGAGCTCAAGGCCGAGCTCAAGAGTCGCGGTCTTCCACAGAATGGCCTGAAAGCAGATTTGGTTGCTAGACTCGAAGCCGCCGATACGGAGCAACCAGAAGCCGCAGCCGACGAGATCTCAGAGCCAGAGCCTGATCCTCAGCCACAACCAGAACTTGAGCCTGCCGAGGAATTGACATCGAGCGCGGATGGAGATGTTACCGTGGACGCCCCTAGTGCGTTAGGCGAGCGTGAAATTGAAGAGGACTCGGCGCCGAGCGATACACAAGATGTTGAAATGAACACCGTCGAGTCGAGCCCGGACAACCAGGCGGAGTCTCAGTCTCCACCTTTAGATCGTACACCAGATGCGGCACCCGAGAAGATCGCAGAACAAACACTAGAGCTAGGGTCGGAAATTTCCCCGGAAACGAAGCCCGAGGTAGAAAACGCGCCCGTCGTTCCGGCGCAGACCGAAGATACAGGCGCATTGACTACCGAATCAAAACCTGATATTCCTCCCTCACCCGATGCCATGGTGTCCACGCCCCAGCCGTCGCAGGACACTCAGAAGCGGAAGCGGTCCATTAGCCCTTCTCCTGCGCCTGAGGAGGACTCTCGAAAGCGTCAAAAGGCGGATGCTGAAGGACACGAACCGGCCGATACCATCGCAGAAGGAGCGACGGTCCCGAGCGAAGATGCGAATATGCAAGATCGGCCGTCTGAGGAAGCAGCGACCAATGTATCGGCTGCGGAAAATGCCACACAGAACGAGGTCGTACCTTCTCCGGAACATCCCTCCGCGCCCCACAACAATCAGCATGCGGTCGAGGCGCGGCAATATCCTGGCATCGAAACTTCTGGGAATGCGATCCTTGAACCAAGTTACGAGATGGATATCGGGCGTGACGTCGACCCGGCTATCCATCCTGCTACGTCGGCTCTCTACATCAAAAATTTCATGAGGCCCCTGCGAGCGCCAGATGTGCGGCATCACCTAGCCAAGCTTGCTGCACCGCCCGATACCGAGCCTGCGTTGGATGAAATCGCAGAATTCTTCCTGGACCAGATTCGCACCCACGCGTTTGTAGTATTTAAAAGCGTTTCGGCGGCGTCCCGGGTGAGAAACGCGCTTCACGATTGTGTCTGGCCTGACGAGGTCAATCGCAAGCCTCTTTGGGTTGACTTTGTCCCACCGGAGAAAGTGGGCGATTGGATTGCTACGGAGGAATCGCATGGAGGAGGTAGAAGCTCGACGGCCAAGCGTTGGATTGTCAACTACGGCGAGGACGATTCGGGCAACACTATCGCACGACTCGAAACGGACGATAAGCCCTTGCGTGTGCCTACGGGACCCGGAATGCGCGGACCTCCACCACCCGCACACACTCGGCCTTCACCCCTGATGCCATCTACTAGTGTTAATACTGTCCCGTTGGGCCCTCGCTCGCAACGTGGGCAGGACTTCCAACCCAGTCGAGGGCCTGGCCGGGGTGCGCCTGGTCGCCCAGGTGGTAGATTCAATACAACGTCTGCCCGGCCTTTTGTTACATATCAGACGGTTTCGGAAGACCTCGCTCGTGAGCGACTGGAAGATATGCGCGCATACTACACGAAAGACATTCATCGCGATCTCGGCAAGGAGATTAACCGATATACCTTTGAGGATGGTGCGCTCTTTGTTGATAGGGGAACCGAGGTGTTTGAGGGTATCCGCCCTCCCCATCGCGAGAGGGAGCGAGCGCGTCAGGGCCAGGGACGACAGCGACGAGGCCGACGACGATTCGGAGGAGGGGGAGGAGGAGGAGGAGGGCGCAGCGGACCTTCTTTCCGGCCGAGGAGTGATAGATACCTCCCTGGTCTGGAGGATCGCGATGATCGGTCCCGCTTCGACGGAGGCCGCCGCAGAGGTTTTGACGATGACTACTCCTACCGTGGAGACAAGCGGAGAGATGACTTCAGTGATGATGAGGGCAGGCTCCGCTATGATGATCGTGACACTAGGGATGACCGCAGGAACTCTCGCGACTACTGATCTACGAAGCGAAACTGGGAGATCAGAGAAGAATAGCGAGACCTCAGGGTAGGGGTCTCACTTGACGACTTGGCGGGGCGTCGGGGCGTTTGGACAGGGGGCTGGTAACAAAGACAATCACGGTTTCTGTAAAGAAGATGCACAAAACAATGAACATATGGTCTAGAGGATTCGGTCGGTATTAAAGAGGGTCGGTCGTTTGTGCATTTTCCAGTAAGCGCAGGTATCTCAGAGAAAATACAGAGGTGTTACTGTGTATGAATTCTCAACAATGCATCAATCAAATCCAATGGTACTTCGTACCATCTTATCATTTGCCCCTTCGTGATATTATTTTTCGCATTGTCCTCTCCGGTTAACCTCCCCAATTCCGATCCGGGGCGTGGCTAGCGACACGACCTCTTACTCTCCTCCATACACTACACTACCTCGAAGAGACTAGGCCCATTGTCGGTCGGTGCGGTGAGCCACACTGTCGATGTGGCGAGTAGCCGGTAGTAACCGAGTATAATGCCTAGGTTCGTCCGGTAATTTCAGGCTTGCGGGTATTCCAGTGTACAATTCTGCCCTACGAGATCGGACCGAGCTCCCCTCATAGGCTCGTCCTTCACCTCGAAGTTCTGAACCTTTGAACTTCAACCCTTCGCAAGCCATCGCCATTGGCAATTGACGCAAATTCCAGCCGCCCATCATGTCTGCCCTTAGGATTCTTGTGCCCGTGAAGAGGGTAATTGACTTTGCCGTAAGTTTTTATCAATTCATTCCATTGCTGCTTTTCTTTTATTCTTTCCGTATTTTTTTTCTTTCTTCTTCTTCTCCCCCGCCGAGATGGTTTCCGTCGCAAGGGGGAAGCGTATCTGGAGGATAGAGCATCTTCCAGCCGAGCAGAAGAAAATAGACAATTGTGCCTAACCTTTTTTAATTTCCCTCTCTACAGGTCAAGCCCCGCGTCAACAAGACCTTCACCGGCGTCGAGACTGCCGGCGTCAAGCACTCGATCAACCCCTTCGACGACATCGCCGTAGAAGAGGCGGTCCGAATCCGAGAGCGTAAGCTCGCCCCCGGCGGCGTCGAGGACATCTGCATCTTCTCGGCCGGCCCGCCCAAGGCGCAAGAGGTCATCCGCACGGCGATGGCCATGGGCGCTGACCGAGCCGTCCACGTCGAGCTCGCGGAGGGCGAGGACCTCGAGCCCCTCGGCGTCGCCAAGGTGCTTCAGAAGGTGGTGGAGGAGCAGAAGAGCAACCTCGTGATACTGGGCAAGCAGAGCATCGACGACGACGCGGGGCAGACGGGCCAGATGCTCGCGGGATTGCTGGGTTGGGGACAGGCTACGCAGGCGAGCAAGGTCGAGTTCGGCGAGGGCGATAGCGTCAAGGTGGTCAAGGAGGTGGATGGCGGTGTCGAGACGATCCAGGCGAAGCTTCCTCTGATCATCACGACGGATTTGAGGTTGAACGAGCCTAGGTTCGTTAAGTTGCCTAATATCATGAAGGCGAAGAAGAAGCCTCTCGAGAAGAAGAAGCCTGAGGACTTTGGTGTGGATCTCACGAAGAGGTTGAAGGTTGTCAAGGTTGCTGGTAAGTTTGATTTACGGCTTTTCCTACTCCATGTTTTTTACGATTCGATGTCGCTTTCTCCCAGAGCTAAGATCTCTTGGGTCTACTTTGAACCGTCATCCAATTGCCGTCACGAATTGATTTTTTTTCCCCCCCTTCTTTTCCCTCCCCTTTATCTCTTTGCTTTGCTAACGGTTTGATGTACAGAACCCGCCCCCCGCCAGGGTGGTGGCAAGGTCGAGGATGTCGGTGGACTCGTCTCCAAGCTCAAGGAGCTCGGCGCTTTGTAAATTGAAGGGAATATGATACACCTCGCGCTACCTGTAACAACTTCTTCCATCATTGTGGATAGACATCAATATTTAGACTTTGAAGTGGGGGGGAGGATTATTAGCTAGATCTTTTCCTGCTGCTGGCGTCCCCGGCGATTTTTCTCAAAATCGAGTTTCTGTATATTCCGCAACCGGGGGTTTTTTCCCTCTGCTTTTTCCGAGAGAGCTCGATTGGGTTTATACCGAGGTACGTACATGTACGTACCCATCTGTCGGTCAGATCATTACCGGTCAGGTGAGGTTCGCTGGATGTGGAGAAGACTGGAAGAAAGTTCGGACGGCCCGACCGCCAGGCGGCAAACTTGTCGGTTCGTGGTCATGTGCTCGTGTGAGCTAGGCCGATCAGATCCTTGACCAGATCTCGGACTCAGATGCATGCTCTTGCTTGTTTCTTGGAGTCAATTGGCAACTGCGGATGTAAGATGGATCAATATTCAAGACTGATTGATAGTTGACTTGTTAGTGGTACGCACTCCATTTCCAGTAAGTGTTTGCACCGAGCCTCCCGTAGGCTATCAGCGGGCTCGTCGGCACTGGGACGGGACTGCACTAATTTACGAGAGGACATCAATTGATCTCATCAATTGATCTTCTAGCTAAAAGAAGAGGAGGGCAGGGAGCTTGTGCAGGTGTGTTTACAAGCGAGGGCGTATTGCTCGAGACAAAGGAGGCCGCGGACATCGTCGAGCAACGGCTCTGCAGGGAGTCCGCATCCGCTCTCAAACATTGGACCAGAGAGACGCCTTCCAACATACTCTCGAGGTAGCCCATAGGGATGGTGAGCCCATATGCGTCATGGCCTGTCATTAGAACTCACCATAGCTCGCCTGCCTCAGCTTTGTCCTTGGTTGAAACAACCATAGAGTCGACGGGCGTACCAACGTTGCTATTGGTGGATTGCATCTCAAGGATAGAGTTGTCGTCGTCGATTATGCTTGCTTGTAAAGTATATATCATTGTCTTATGGCCGTCTGGTGTACCCACATGAAGCATAACAGAAGGCCAGACTGCGTAACCAAAACATTGTTTCTCGCGCTGTGCTCGACTATCACGCAAGTATGCAATCCGGACAGAGTTACGTTGTTCTGCAGCGGTGCCCAAGGTGCGCTTGAGCTGGAATACGTGGGGGTTATGCGACACTCAATCTCTCCTTTCGACAGTGTCACACACCCCAGATCATCTGGCCGATAGAACATCAATATACATGGGGGAATTGGGCTCGTCCTTCTCAGTGATATGGATAATGCAGGGACACTTCTTCACCACAGACAACGACTTCCATTGCGGTAAGGACTAAATGCAATGTGTATGTCATATTGAGATACGTCTTTGGCCGCCCGCCGGCGGCCCGGGGGAAGGGGGGGGGGGGCTTCTGACACTGTCCCATCGGCCTTGACATTGAGAAATGAACCGTGGCATAGTTAATGAGTTAATGGCTGGCATAATGATGCTCGAGTATAGAATACACCATTGCTCTACCGCCGGCTTCAGGCAATCCATAGGGCTCCTAGCTACATGTTACCTTATAGTAGCCGTCTGTTTCTTTAGCGCAGGATCATAAAATAGACAAGGATCAATTATGCTTATCTATATTGCTTACCAGATATTGCGGCCATGGAAATCAAGTCTACGAGGTCAACTAACGGATTAGGTTCTGGAGGTGGTTGGGAACGTTGGCTCCGGGATGCCTGCGCCTGTAGCACCGGTGTGACCGGAGACCTCCGATCGGCCGCCGACGCGCCGCGCCGACGCACCGCCGGAGGATCGGAAACGCGGTCGCATACACAGAGCCGGCCGTCTACCTTTAGCCATGTGTTAGTGAATGCCACTTAGTTCTAGGCAAAGGAGTAGTACAGGAATTATGCCACGGAGTATCGGACCTCTATCATTGTTTGGCGGCAAAGTGCCTCTTAAATGATAATACGGAGTTGAGGGATGGTTGAAGTTTGGCAACTTAAATTCTCTTCTTAACTTAGATTCTGTCCGTGTTAAGCATTCACTTGTGCTTAACTCCCCTTTCGCCCACGGTGTAGGACAGGCAGCAAGATTAGGTACCTAACTTGAATCCAGTCAACCCACACTTCTTCCCTTGATCCCAACGTTATCTGCGCCATGGGCTCCCTGCCGAATAACTCAGAACCAATATCGGCGATCCGTGATGCCATCACTCATGTCGCGTCCGCTCTGGACGCCTACGAGCAGGTAACGAGGAAGTATGGTGGTAGTGAAGAAGTTGCCCATAAGGGCGAGATTGCAGTTGCACGCAATTCCATGACCAACGATGCCATCCAGCTTCTCCAAGAAATTCGTGGGCCCATTGATACCGTTTATGGATTCTTCGAAATGGTAGGACCGAACGACTCCCTGCATTTAGATGTTGACTCTCGTTATTGATCATTGGTTAACGTTCCTAGGGCTCCCAAGCATCGGCTATCCGCTGCCTCATTGCAATGGGAGCGTTTGACAAGATTCCCGCCGAAGGCAGCATCACGGTAGCCAAGCTGGCATCCGAGCTCGATGTTGACCAGCAACTGCTCAGTAAGTTGGCAGCCATTCAATGAGCCGATTTGGAGGCATCCAGAACTCACCCGTTTGCTAGGCCGTTTGATGAGAATTGTGAGCGTCACCGGGCCCTTCCAACAGGTGCGAGAGGACGAGTATGCCCATACTGCTTTCTCCAAGGCTTATCTGATCCCAGAAGTCCGGGGAATGTATACTCTAATGTAAGTAAATCCCTGCCAGGGAGCCTTTATTTCGTATCTAAGATCATATTTCTAGATTCGACGAGATGTACCCCCCGTGGATCAAAATGCATGAATTTCTCGCCTCTCGCGGTTGGAAGACCGATGGGGAGGAGAGAGATAATGCGTACACATATGCGCATCAAACCGGCGGCAAGAGCTTCTGGGAGCATCTGAAGCAGTATCCAAAGCGTGTGGAGGCTCTCAACCTCGGTATGGGAGCACAGACTGCTACAACCATGTGGTCCGTGAATATTGTCGACTTCAGGGCCCTGCTAGCATCGAAGAAGACAACCAAGGATGACGTGTTGGTGGTCGACGTCGGAGGTGGGAAGGGACACTGCCTTCAGAGGATCAACAAAACTATCTCGGACATCGAGGGCCGCCTGGTCTTGCAAGATCGTCCAGAGGTGATTAGCGATACTTACGACTTGGATTCTTCGCGGATCGAGAAGTACGAGTACAACTTCTTTGAACCTCAGCCCATCCGCGGTAAGCGCATTTTCTGTCGCCCTCACATTACATTCTACGAACAATAAACATATGCTAACGTTTTTGGCGAGTAGGCGCGCATATATACTACATCCGTCGCGTCTTGCATGACTGGCCGAATCATCTCTGCGTCGACATCCTGAAGAACATTGCCAATGCGATGGAGCCCGGAAAGTCGCGTTTGGTCATCGCAGAAATTGTTGTGCCCCCAACTGGAGGGGATTCGGAAACCGGGTGGATGGATCTAGTTCTAATGACTGTCACTGGTGTCGAGCGCAGCGCAAAAGACTGGCAAGAATTACTCAGTGCCGCAGGTCTCAAGCTGGAGAAGATCTATACTTCCCCTGGCACTAACCATGGTGCCGTCCAAGCCGTCCTTGCATGAAGGAAATCGCATAGCTTTAATGCCAGCAGATCACAATCCCTTCAACATGGAGGTGCTCGTCGGTGCTCTGGCCGGGGTCTTGTCTCAATCACAACACATGAAGTAGCATCACCGTGACTTTTGAGTAGACTTTTAGGCTGGAGAAGGAACAGATTCACGATTTGGCCAATCCAGCAAACTTTCTTGGCCATAACTTCTGATGAAATGGCTTCCTGAAGTCCAACATTCCTGAGATTGACACTGAGTAAAAGGAGAGAACCTTGGGGGAAACGTGGCAGCTGGCATAATTAAGCACATTGCCTCTATTGAGGATCAAGAAGAAATCGCTGCCAGTGACATTAAGAATAACAATTTTTCTTGGTTATTATCTCACTCGCGCAATCCCGCTTCAACTCGTAATTCGGGTTGTAAAAGTTGCTTTCGGGTCGGTTACCTATTGCGTTAGGGTACCTGAGCTCACTCGACGATGCTAGGCAAGTAGGTGTCAAATGTTCTTTCGCTTCTTGCGCTGAGAAAGTCCTAGCAGCACGAGAACTGGCAAAACTATACTCCATACTCTGCCGGAGCATTCCAGTTGTACTCCGTGCCGAGTTACTTTGAAGTCGGCGGTGAGTCGGATCGGCGCGGATCGGAACGTTTCCGAGCCCCCCGCCGCCGCCGCCGCCGCCGCCGACGGCCCGATCCGTCTACCGAGTCGGGCCCGAAACCTGGAGTAACGGTTTCCAAATTTGCTCAACAGACTGGAAGGTTGTAGATGCCCGGGCAATAGCGAGATGGCGAGTCAATCGTGTCGCAGTCGGAATCAGTCCTCTCCTGGCCCCCAAAAACTGCTATCCGGTTGGTAGATATTATATTTCATCAACGTAAATTCTCTTAGCGATGCTTGGAAAGCATCATCTGAGAGTTGCATGGATTATCTAAGTGCGTGAACTTATCTTACATTTCACCTGAACAAGAATCAAATCTCGAAACGTCACCATCATGAGCGGCGAGCGTAAAGATGTTGAGTTCAAAACTCTGGATGGCTTGACCCTGCGCGGCTGGTTGTTTCAGGGTCCCAAGGGTGGTCCTGCAGTAGTTGTCAATGGTGCAGTAAGATGAGGTCCTCACCGATATGTTCTCAAGCTGGCGCTTTACCAAGACTGATGCTTCCCCCTTTCTAGTTTAACAGCCCAAAAGAGATCTTTGTGGCCAGCGTGGCCGAATGGTTCGGGAAGAACGGCGTGACGGCCCTCGTTTACGACGCCCGCACGCTAGGCCAGAGCGATGGCCTGCCTCGAAACGATATCGACCCGCAGAAGATGGCGGAGGACAACCACGATGCTGTCACCGTAAGTCTGTCTCGGTACCATCTTTCGTCTGTGCCCTCAGAGTCTGAGTAAACGCTAATCAACACCAACGGGGGTCAAAAAGTTCCTTCAAGATGGGGGCTGGGTCGACCCAGACCGCATCGCCATCTGGGGCTTCTTCTATAGCTCCGGCATTGCCCTCGAGGCTGCCGCTTTTGACAAGCGCGTCAAGGCGGTCATCGCACAAGGTCTGATGCCAGACTGGTGCCTCAACCCGCCGGACGAGGCTGCCATCGTTGCGAGTGCGGTCGCGGATCGGGCTAGCCAGCTTCGTGGCAACCCGCCACAGTACGTCCCCCTTCTCAACGACAAGGGTGAGCATCTGATGCACTTCAAGTACCTGGCCGAGATGACGCCCGAGCAGAAGCACCATCTTCCCGCTTGGGTCCACGGGGCCAAGAAAACCGCCCCGAGCTTCAACGACCGCATGACGATCCAGAGCTTCTACCGCCATGCCAAGTGGAAGCCAATGAATCTCTTCGCGGCCGTCAGCCCAACCCCGGTCATGATTCTGACGCCTGAGGACGACGAGATCGTGCCGCCCGAATTCCAGCGGCGCATCTTCGACAGCCTGCAGTCACCACAGAAGAGGTATGAGATTGTAAAGGGCAGAGGCCACATGAACTTTTTGAAGGATGTCAACTTTGATGAGCTCTTGGGCTGCCAGCTAGCGTTTCTCAAGGATGTGATGAAGTTCTGAACTACGTTAGGCTTCGGCATTTTCTTAAACAAGAAAGTAGACTAGCAAGAAAAGAGAACGAGATGAAGAAGTTTAAGGTGCGGGACATCAAGTTATGTGTTTTGATTGCTTGTGTCTGCTTGTTTGCGCGTCTGGCGGATGTAGGAACGATGCCGTCAGACGGTGATTCTAATAATAACGGAATTCTATCTAATCTATCTAATGAAATAGAGGTTCTATCGGACACGTAAGTATATGCAAGCAGGCCCCAGTCTAAATATCTCAGCACTGATCGAATAATGGCCTCAACTGCGCGATGCTCTGGGGGATCGTGCCCGATGTTCTATACGTTCTATATATCTACTTTGTAGCGCCTGTGGACGAGAGTTAGTTTGTGCCCATACCCGTACCTGTGCTCGGTGGACCAGACGGAGAAGACGAGCAACAGCGAAAAAGAAGCACACTTACCAAGGAACTTCTTGATATCGCCGTAGATGGCAAATTGGCCCGCAGTGAGACCACCGACCATGAACAGACGCGTCGGGAGACCAGCGAAAGATCCACGGAGACCAAGCTCACGAGCAATCTTGATCAACCGAGAGGCGGTGCTCTCACCGGGCAGACCCTTCGTCTTGTTGATCTTGGACAGCATGGTGTCGGCAGGCTGAGAGACAATGGCAGCAGCAAAACCGCTCATCAGACCCGATCCCAAGTTCACAGCGGTCGATGCACCGGGCGACATTTGGGACTTGTCAAACTGGCTCAGGATGGCCTCGGAAACTTTTTCGAAAACGACAAACTTGGTTATTGTGTAAGGAACCATGTACGAGGGGTTAGCTTTTTGCACTCTGTACACTCTGTATCATGCTGCTTCGGCCGAATGAACATACTGCTTGAAGAGGATAGGACCGAAGCCAGAATAAAAGGCGGCAATGCCCTCATTCTTCAGAATCTTGCTGAAACCACCGATCAGACCATTGGCAAATTCGGGTGTCGAGACAAGGCGAATACGCGTCGCTTCCAGGGGACACAGGACAATCGAGGCAAAGAACTCGGCGCTGCCGGAGGAAACGACGTAAACGGCGGTGCGATTCTGCTTGACTTTTTCGGCGCCGAAGGCATCGGTGAGCTTCTGCTGGAAGAATTCGTAGCCGCCGAATTTGAAGGCGCCCTGCAAGAAGTAGCCGGCAAAGGTCGGCCCTATGCCGGTCGCGAGGGCCCTGACGCCTTCATTGCGGATGACCTGGCGAAAACCACCAATCATGCCATTGTTGTAGGTGGCGGGGTCGAGTTGGATCCTCGTCTTGACGCTGTGTGGCAGGTTTTGCAGGGTTGTATGTTAGTCCATAGCGCCCGGTGATGGAGCTGCAGTTGGAGCTGGCGGTCGGAGATAGAGCGAGACCCGATGAAGAATCGAGGACGCAAGAACACATACACGTCGATCGGGGTGACGGCGCTGTGAGTGACAGAGCAGCCCAGCGCACCAGCGAGAGCGAATCGAGCATAGAGATCGATGCCTTCGGGCCTACTCTTGGGAGCTGGCATGGTAGCTGCGGCCGCAGCAGCAGGAGCGGCAGCCATTGTGACGGTCGTGAGAGCGAATACGTGATGCAACAGCAACAGGGGTGGTCAGATGGAAAGGCAGGAACCAAAATGGAGTCACTCGGCTGGAAGGACGTTGGGATACGTTATATATACGAAGTAGAATGGGGCGCAAGTAGACAGGGGACTTTGCTGCCGGCGTGACCGCTGTCCCATGCTTGGCCAACCGTTTGTTGTTCATTGCTGTTTGGCCTAGAATTGCAACATGAAGCTAATGCAGGTCAAAGGGTCTCGAGATGCCAAGTCGGGTCCATCTTCAGCTCCATCTTGATTGTTTGGTCTGGCTCAGTCTCTCGTCTTGGTACAGCGTAGTGATCCTGTCCACGCCACGCACCGAGTCTCTCTCCTACGCTTCAACATGATTGGCACCGGTATCTCTACTGCTAATGAGCTACTTCGTAGTTGTTCTCCACTGGTCGCTACTTTGGGGAGAACAACACGGGGGCATCAACACGGGGCACCAATACGGGGCACTCCCTCGAGCACGGTCTGTAGAACTAATATTGGCGCTATCTCCGATCATCAATCTCACGCTTACTTTGTCTAGAAGGTCAGCCGCATGAAGAAAAAAGCCCCGATTGGAACCGGGCTGCTTAGGGCCGGATCCCCGACTCGTCGAGCTTACGAGGTTACGAGGTTGCAGGAACTACTGTAACGTCTCACTCAGATCTTCACAGGTGAGCATTCCTGAAGGATTGGAACAGCATTAGAACGGCCGGATTGGCCTCTCAAATGCAAACAGTATCATTCTTGTACCTCGGTAGCCTATTTGGCATCCGTGTTATCCCGACACTGTCGTGAACTATATCCGAATTACGAATACCCCAAGATGGTTTCCCCGATAAGCCCCTGGATTCCACCCTGACCCTTGTCATTTTTCTTCAATGGACGATGCGGTCCGGGCCGAGAGAACGGTCATTCTTGGCATTGGTCTCCATTAGTTTAATCTTCAACACGAGGGGTTGCCTAACCGGATTGTCGCTAGGGCAAAAGTACAGTCTGCACCACACTCAGGTCAAGTGCTGCTTGTGTATTCGTGCTTCGGTTCTAATTACACACCATGAGATGGTTTTGACAGGGGTCAGTGCTGAAGGATCTGAAGGATCTGTCGATTATGTGCATCTATTGATGTATATAAGACGGGATATTGGATAAGACGCGCTGGATTATCCTGCTGTTGCTGTTGCTGTTGCTGTTGCTGTTGCCGTTGCTGTTCTTGTCAACGGTAAAGCATTAAAGCATCCTCCTCTCCGCTCGACATACTCGCAAGAGTTCAAGAGTTATAGAGCTACCCATGCATCACACGCGTGTCCACTTACAAAATGCACTCCTCCCAGCGACACTCGTGCGACCGTTGCCGCCAGCAAAAGGTGCGATGCCTGAAGAACTGGGACCTACAGGCGGCCGGCGGCAGCAGCGGCAACGGCAGCGGCAGCGACCAGCTTGCCACTTGCGAGCGATGCGCAAAGGCGGACGTGCCATGTGTGTACAGCGGTATGTCGTGTGCCCTCCTTGTGTACCCTCCCTGTGCCCTCCCTGTGCATGCTTGTGCATGTTCACACCCACTCACTCTCACTTTGTTAATCGCATGGATTGACCACGAGGGTCGCAGTGAAGCAGAAAAATAAACGAGCCTCTCATCAACTTAGGGATGCGAACGCGACGTCGCCTATGAGAAGCATGCGGTTCAGCCAAGACCTGGCCGCCATGCTTTCATCATGGAGTGATAAGTCGGCATCTGTATTTGGCGACATGGCCATGCCGTTGCTCGACATTGCCGAGACCACCATGACCGGCTTGGATGACGCCGATCAAGACGGCCGGAGCACCAACAACCCCAGCCTCTTGTCCATGCCCGTGGCACTATCAGGATCACTATCAGGACTGCCGAATCGAGACTGTGATGTCGGGACCCAGGAAGGCTTAGGAGGAAGCCCGACGATATCTCGAAGCGAAAGCGGGTGCACCATTGATGCCCTGACTGGACAAGTAATGGCGTTGAGCAGCGGGGCTAGGCGCGCCGTACGCCAACTTGAACGCCTGGGTAATACCAATACGCCCCTGACGGTAAACTCGCCCGTGGTCAATGAAGCGTTCGAGACTGCGAATGCCCTGGTGCGCATCATCAACAGCATCACCCTCGCCAAGTCCACATCTGCCGCCGCCCCGCAACCTGTGTTCCGCGACGAAAACGATCCGCAACCAACCCCCGACTATGGCCTGGTGTTCCTGGCCCTCGCGTCTCACCAGCACGTCCTGGCCCTGTTCAGGGCCATCTGTGGCTCTATCCAGCGGTCCCTGGGGTCTATGGCCTTGGGGAGCGACCAGCAACAACAGGCTTTGCACGGCGATGGAGCATCTTCTGCGCAGTTCGTCATGGTCCTGCAACTCATCGTGCACCTGATCAACCGTCTAAGCCGGAGCCTTCGGATGGACAGCCGGAACGCTGAGGGTTCAGGTGCAGATGATCAAATCGCTGGCATCGCACTCTTCCACCCCCACGAGCTGACGCCTGGGCTCGAGGGCGGAGAAGAAACAGCCGACATGCCCTTGCCAGGGATTGTCGACCTTGCCCAAGACATGCTTAGAAAACTTCCCGAGGAGCATGTGAAGCTCAGACAGATCATTCAGGGGCTGCAAACTCGCATGGAGGAGAGACTCAACGCATGGTGAAAAAAAAAAAAAATAGAAATAAAAAGAAATTAAAAAAATTAAAAACGACGGAAGTCAAAGGGAAAAGTAGACGCGAATGTAGAAACAAAAAAAGTGTCTCTCTTAGGCTTTCAAGTACTTCTGCAAAAAGTCGAGCTGCTTGTTGAAAACGCCATCCATGTCCCCAAACATCCAGTCAAAGTGATTCCTTCCAGCAATAACGTAGTGTTCCTTGGGCTCTCCCAACATGTCAAACGCGGCCTTTTGCCTCGCCGCGGGGAACACCTGGTCTAACTCGGGCGTCACCACCATGACGGGTGTGGGACTGATCTTGGGCAGTAAATGCAGGATGCTCCAGCCGAGGGCCCTCATGTAGCTCTGGACGGTGACGCGGTTCTCGACGGGCAGGTTCATGTCCTCCATGGCCGAGAAGAAGCCGAGTCCCGACACCTGGCCGAGCGGCATGACGCCGTCCTCGTCGACCAGAGGCAGATACATGGGCTCCTCACCGGCGAGCTGTCCGGCTCGGTCTGCCAGGGCAAGCTCGAGGACGGCCTCGCGGCGCTCGGGGTCGCCGGTCACGTCGATCATGGGCGCCACTGCCACGACGCCGGCTACCCGTCGGTCTGTGGCTGCCGTGGCGAGCATGATGTTGCCGTCAAAGCAGAGACCCCAGAGCACAATCTTCTCCGGGTCTACTAGGGGGTTCTGGGAAAGCCAAGAGACGGAGTCGATGAAGTCCTCAACCCGCCTATGCATGTCTGTCTGCCGCCGTAACTCTGCGGTCAGCTGCGTGCTGCCATCAATATGGTAATAGGGGACCTCAAGGCCTCAACACCTCGAAGCCAGCATCCTCAGCTTACATCACATCTAGGCTCACCGTCGCTGGCGCCGATGCCGTATGTGTCGAAGATAAGTGCCGTAAAGCCACGCTTGCGATACCACTCGGCGATTTCCGGTAAGACCACGTCTTTAGGCATGTTGAACTATATTGGTGTCTATTATCAGCTTGGAAATCTCACCTCACGTCATTCTCGAAGTTTGGGTCGGTGTGGACGGCACACGTACGCCTGCAGAAAGGATGATTCCAGGCCCATGCTTATCGGCAGGGTATAACCAGCCACGCAATGTGACACCGCTGAGGGTCTTAAACTCGATGTCTTTCCGGGAAGATGACGCCATGGGTGGTTGTGGTTATCGTAGTGGTCGTGGGGTTCGTGGTGGTCGTGGTGGTCGTGGTGGTCGTGGTGGTCGTGTCGGTTGGTTGAAAAAAGGGGCTGTCTGGATCAATCTATGTCATGTTCAGACTAAAGCAAGAGAGCAAGCATTTAAAGCCCTAGTCGTGTCTATAAGTGAGCCCCGTGTGGGCCACCAAGGACCAGCAGTCTCTCTATGGGGGAGAGTGTGGAACTTCATGTTGCCACCCTCGGCTACCGACTCCGGCCCCCGACCTCAGGAGTCGGCATCGGGCTCACATCATGTTCAGGTTTCCGACTGAAAGCACGGAGATTGGTCGGAATTACCACCATCTGCAGCTTCGCACAATCCTTCCAACCACCTCAACCAACAGGCCCGCCCGCCCCAGCTATGCAAGGTGGCATGGACGAGTGATCAGTGGGTAACATGGCCAAGTGATTGATGTCAACGCTTCCGTAGTGCAGCGGAAAGCTATTTGCAAACAATGGAAGAACGTGGAACCAACTGAACTGAGAATGTCTTAACCGCTATCGTGAAGCAAAGCGCCATACCTCTCCCGTACTACACTGTAGTCTCTACAAGCCCAGGGACCTACCCAACACGGAAATCATTTGAAGTGCCAGTCTCGAGGACCAGTCTTGAGGACGTTCATTTCGTCTCAGTATTTGATGGCCCAAACTTGGTAGAGCCTACACCCCAGGTGGCATTGGCAACAGTTTCTTCCAGATTCTAAACAGCAAGTAATTACGAGATTCGCTCAACATGGAGGTTTTTTAATCATATTATTAGCCTGGCATCAGTCCTTTACGAACTTTTCGGCATGAACATCCTTGTCAGAGGCACTTTGACGCTGTCTATCCTGCCAGTAATGGCACAACCTGTCTCTTTGCTCGCACCTTTCCAACCCGCAAATCATTCACATATCTGGGGATGCTCGCTAGACCTCCGTCCCGAATCTCTAGAGGATGATTCCTAATTCCGCCCTCCTGAAGTAGCTTCTCAGCCAGCTGAAACAGCTCCGATGCAAATCTTCTGTGCCCCGGAGTGCTCGGGCGCCCATACGAGCCCGGGAGCTCCACGGGGGTTCCCAGAATGGTGGGAGCCATCAGCCAGTCGGCGCGGACATCCCTCCGCGTGTACTTGATAAGAGAGGAAATGGGCTCTAGAGCGACGTATTGACCGCCGGAAGAGCCAATCGCCTCGTAGCACATCCTCATAGTCGTTGCGTCGGTGACGCAGTCAAAGACAGAGGTCAAACTGTTGGCCGTGTACTCGCGGATATCAGCACCGCACGTGGCTGAGTTGTAATCGAAGCAAGCCGCGGCGCCGTAGGACTCGCATAGGGAATTGTTAGCGGGCGAGCAGGTGACGATGGGTGTGTAACCAGCGCTGTGAAGAAAGTGAGTGAGTGGGTGAGTGAATGATTGGGGGTAGTTCCGCGATCCATTTTTCGGGCCAGACCTCCAACTCACCTCTTCAGAAGCTGGGTTGCCATGGTCCCGGTGCCCGTTGCGCCCCCCGAGATAAGAACAAACGCACCCGTCTCTTGACCGGCGTCGTTGGAGCGTGGAATTCTCAGCTGTAGCCCAGGTGCTTCAAAGAGGGCCAGGCCAGCAGTAGCAATCCCAAGACCCATTGAGCATGCCTGCGTCAAGGACAAGCCGTCCGGAACATGGCAGCTCAGGTCTTCGATTGCCAGAGCATACTCGGCAAAGGCACCCGCCGTCTTGTCCGAGGCGCTGAGCCCAAAGGTCACGGCGAGGACACGATCACCTGCCTTGAACCGCGTCACTCCTTCGCCCACCGCAATGACGACGCCGGAAAAGTCACAGCCGCCCACGGCGCCAGGTGTGTTGGAATAGTCTACAATCTTTGCGTCGTATGGGCTCAAGGCGACGGAATACACACGACACAGCATCGTGCCTGGCTTCGGGGCAGGGATATCGATGTCGTCTGCGAGCCGGTAATCGCCAGACTCCCCGCCAACGAGTGCCTTCATTGCCGCGGGAGCCTTCATTGTCGAACTTGAGATGTGTGCTTTTCTGGTGGATTCTGTGATAACGCGGACACGGAAGTCAAAGAATCACGAATTCACGGGATACGTAGGGAACAGGAGATATGGAGTGAGTTATGCCTATTGCCTGGCTGTCTTCGGCCACCTCTTTGCAGGAGTATTGCGGTGCATGTGCACTCCAGATCGCCAGCGACCCATTGCTGATCCAGATAGCAACGGTAACGGCGAGTCGCCACATTTCAGCTTACGCGGTAGGGGTGTATCGGAGGCCGACCGGAGGCCGCTGGAGGTGGATCGGAGGAGTCGGGGATGTCGCCGGTGCTGACACGCCGAGCCGACTGTCGAGTACGCATATTGCCCCGACTCTGTGATAAATGACGGGAAATGTATTTGCCGCAAGCCTGCAGCGCATTGTGGCATTGAGCCGAGGTGCCTAATAGAAAGACGGAAACCCCCGGGTGGCATCAAGCTCATCATCATGTGCGATGAGACAGAACGGAGCCCACACAGCCTCAATATGTCTGGACTCGGCGAGATTCTCGTACTTCCGATGTTTGGCTTCCGGGTTTCACGCCGCCGATAAGAGCGATTTCCAAAGGGCGAACAGAGACCGGCCGTGGTGATATACCTTTGTGAGCTTATGGCTCCTATGCCTCACCTCGGCCCGAGAAGCAGAAAGACTGAACGACTCCAGAAACCAGAGCCCAGTCACATTGAACATTAAAGGCACAGGACTTCACTTAGCTTCACATCGAATCTTCTATTGAACACTGAACAGGAACTATCTTTCCCTACTGCCCCATCTGATTTGAGTTCAACACAACCATCACCATGGGTAGTATTGCCGCCTCCCACTGGTTCGCGAAGGAGCCTATCGCGATAGTGGGAAGCTCGTGTCGTTTTCCAGGGGGCGCTAGTTCCCCCTCAAAGCTTTGGATGCTTCTCAAGGATCCTCAGGATATCGTGCAAGAGGTCCCACCCAGTCGTTTTGATACCAAGGCATTCTATCACCAAGACAGCCAGCACCATGGGGTAAAGACAACATTGCCCCATCCTACAATTGTGAATTCAAAGCCTCAAAAAGTCTAATAACATGCTGGACACAATAGAGTACGAACGCAAAGTATGCCTATCTCCTGCGGGATGACCCCCGGGCTTTCGACCGTGATTTCTTTAACATCAGCCCAAAGGAGGCCGAGGCAATGGACCCCCAACAGCGATGTCTCCTCGAGACCGTTTACGAAGGTATTGAATCGGCCGGCTACTCCATCCCCCAACTTCGGGGATCATCCACCGGCGTCTTCGTGGGAGCCATGAGCTTCGACTACCAGCTCGTTGCCATGCGTGGCCTGGACAGCCTGCCGCAGTACCACGCAACCGGTGGTTCGATGGCCATCCTGGCCAACCGTGTGTCGTACTTCTATGACTGGAAAGGCGCATCGGTTGCCTTTGACACAGCCTGCTCGTCATCGCTCGTGGCCCTGCACCAGGCGGTCCTTGCTCTGCGAAGCGGAGAAGTAGACATGGCCGTTGCAGCAGGGGCAAATCTCATCCTTGGACCTGAGCCATTCATTGCTTATTCAAACGTATGTCATGACCCGTTGCAGACTCACGCTTGCAGTCAAGCTGACAGGTGCCATGCAAGCTAAACATGCTGTCCCCCAACGGGCGATCATATATGTGGGATTCTTCTGCCGATGGATACACACGCGGCGAGGGATTCGCTGCCATTATTCTCAAGACTCTTAGCCAAGCTGTGGCTGATGGTGACCACATCGAGTGTATTATCCGTGAAACGGGTGTGAATTCGGATGGCCGCACACCAGGTTCGATCTCGCATGCTGTTCCTGTTGCACTCTGTGGCTCCCTGTTGTTGCTGATCATAACGTATGTGCATAGGTATCACAATGCCGAGCTCAGAGGCGCAAGCTCAACTTATCCGAGACACATACACCAAATGCGGGCTGGATCCAACAAGCCCAAGAGACCGTCCACAATACTTCGAAGCTCATGGCACCGGAACGCCGGTGGGAGACCGTAATTGAACACCACTGTAAACCCCATACATATATATACTGCGATGCTGACGATAACCCTAGCTATCGAGGCGCGGGCAATACACGACGCTTTCTTTCCCAGGCATTCAGACCAGGATCATGGCCAGCTCTACGTTGGATCGATCAAAACCGTCCTTGGTCATACCGAGGGCTCTGCAGGACTGGCTGGCGTGCTCAAGGCGTCGTTGGCAGTCCAGCACGGCCAGATTCCGGGTAACCTACATCTTCGGGAGCTGAACCCCAAGATTAAACCGTTCTACAACCACCTTCGCATCCCGACGGAGTTGACACCCTGGCCCGCGCTTCCGGAGGGCCAACCGCGTCGTGCAAGTGTGAATAGTTTCGGCTTTGGCGGGACCAATGCGCATGCTATCATCGAGAGCTGGAATGGGAGCTACGAGGGCTGTCATGTATCGGAATCGCGTACGGCGGGCCTCTTCGTCCTGTCTGCTAATTCAGCTCAGGCCCTGGCAGCAAAGGCTGCTGCGTTAGCCAACTATCTACGAGATCATCCCGACACAGATCTTAGTAGGCTGTCTCGTACCCTGTTCCAGAGGTCGGAATTCCCGTTCCGGGCCTCTTTCTCGGCCACGTCGGCCTCCCAGCTTGCCGATAAGCTCGAAGCAGGCACGGAAGCACTCAGCAAGACGTCGCGCATCGCAGCCATTCCCAATTCACTACCGCCCCGGATCCTCGGCGTCTTCACTGGGCAAGGTGCTCAGTGGGCTACCATGGGCAGGGAGCTCTACCAAGCATCCGCCGTGTTCCGCACGACGTTGGACCGGCTGCAACGAAGCCTCGATACGCTCCCCGACGGTGATCGCCCGGACTGGACCCTGATCGACGAGCTCTCGGCACCCAAGGAGACCTCCCGCGTTGGTATCGCGGCCATCTCGCAGCCTCTCTGCACTGCTCTCCAAGTGGCTCTCGTAGACGTCCTCCACACGGCCGGCGTTGAGTTTTCTGCCGTTGTTGGACACTCGTCGGGTGAGATTGGTGCCGCCTATGCTGCGGGATATCTAGATGCCCGGGATGCTATTCGTGTGGCTTATTATCGAGGGTTTCATTCTCATCTGGCACAGGGGCCTGGAGGAAAGCGTGGCAAGATGATGGCTGTTGGCATGAGCTTGGAAGAGGCATTAGCATTTTGCTACGAATTTGGTTCGGCACTCAAGGTGGCCGCTAACAACTCTCTAACGAGTTGCACGCTGGCGGGAGACGCCGATGCCATCGATGAGGCCAAGGCACTGCTAGACCAGAACAACACCTTTGCCCGCGTGCTACTGGTCGACACGGCATATCATTCTCATCACATGCGGCCATGTGCCTCACCCTATCTCGAATCGCTACGCAGTTGTGGGATCAGTCCTCTGAAGGGAGGCAAAAAATGCGTGTGGTACTCGAGTGTTTGGGGTGCAAATGGCCGCAGTCGCTCCTTCAACGACCACCATGGTCTTGAGTTGCTCGGGGGACAATACTGGGTCGATAATCTGACCAATACGGTGCAGTTCTCCCAGGCATTGAGCAGAGCAGTGTCTGAAGAATCCTACGTCTTGGATCTCGCCCTCGAGATTGGACCGCACCCGGCTCTCAAGGGTCCAGCCTCCGAGGTGATCAAGTCGTTGACGGGTGTAGCTATTCCGTATTCCGGTGTTCTTAAACGTGGAGAGGGTGCTGTTGAGGCCTTTTCCGATGGTTTAGGGCTCATCTGGTCGTTGTTCCCGTCAACGCGCCCTCTCATCACCTTTGGCGGCTTACACCGAGCCTTCCCCCAAGCCAGCCCAAAGTATCCTGCCATTCTCAAGGGCCTGCCGCCCTACCCCTGGGATCATGATAGCCTCATCTGGCGTGAGTCCAGAGCATCTCGCATCTTCCGCACTCAGAGCCAGGCTCGCCACGAACTCCTCGGCTTTCCGGTCACACTCGGTGAGCATGGCCGGCGCGAGGTTCATTGGCGCCACGTCTTCAAGCTAAGTGAGCTGCAATGGGTGAGGGGCCATGCCATCCAGGGCGAAGTTCTTTTCCCGGCAACGGGGTACCTGACCATGGCGTATGAGGCCGCTGTGCGTCTCGTCGATGACCATCAGCCACTGCGCCTTGTCGAGCTGCATGACATTGAGATGGTGCGCGCCATGAGCTTGCAGGAAGATTCCCCGGGCCTCGAGGTTCTCTTTACCATACGCGTTACGAGCCAGTCCGACAGCTGCATTTCCGCCGAGGTGGCCTGCTACAGCGGCGATATCAACGTGACGAAACTGGACGGCCCTTTGACAGGGCTTACAGCCCATTTCAGCGGCAGCGTGCGGATTTGGCTCGGCCTGCCCCTGAAAAATGCCCTGCCTCCCCGGACGGAGCCTCTGCTGCCCATGAACACGTTGGACATTGAGCAGTTCTACTCGTACCTGTCCAAAGTGGGCTACAACTACTCAGATCCTTTCAGAGCCAGCTCGGTGGACCGCCGCCTTAACCAGGCCGTGGTAACCGTCCCGGCTCCCCCCGAACCGACTACAATTCGGTCTTCTATGCACCCCACGGTCCTCGATACTGCCATCCAAGGCCTCTTGGCCGGGTTTTCATATCCAGAAGACGGTCGGCTCAGGGCGGTGTATTTGCCCACGGCCATTGACTGCGTCCGTATCAACATGGTGGCAGCACCTGCCTCTCCCGGTGTCCTTAAGGGAGATAGCTTTCTGACCTTGGCAGATGCAAAGTCACTCGCGGGCGACGTAGACGTTTTCGATTCAAATGACGCCACCGTCCATGTCCAACTACGTGGAGTCCACTGGGCCGCCCTGAACCAGGAAGAGGGCCGCTGGCTCTATGCAGCCGAGACATGGGTGCGAGATGCGGCTTATGGGATTGAGCCCAGGCTCAAGACCGAGCTCTCTCCAGAGAATGGTGTGTTACGAACGCTTCTCGTGCGAACCGCTTACTTCTACCTGCGGAGTCTTCGAGACCAGATTAAACCCTCCGAGCTTTTACTTATGAGCAAACATCGGCGGCACATGATGAAGTGGATCAGAGAGCACCTATTTCCCCAGATCGAAGCCGGCAAGCACCCCGACATTCAAGCAGAGTGGTCCAACGACACTCTTGAGGACGTGCAGCAATGGAGCGCCAGCTATTTGGCTTCAGGAAACAATGATATGCAGCTACTACATGCCGTGGGGAGTAAGCTGCCGGCCATTGCTCGCGGAACGATGCCTCCTCTCCAGGTGCTGCTGAAGGACGGCATGCTAGACCGTTTGTATGTGGAGGGAGTCGGGTTTGCCGACGGCAACCTTGATATCGAGTCCTTGGTCAAGCAGCTCGCACATCGGTACCCTCGTATGAAGGTGCTCGAAGTTGGTGCCGGGACGGGCGGTACTACTCGAGCGGTGCTCTCGGCTTTGGACGGCAAATACACATCATATACATTCACGGATATCTCGGCCGGCTTCTTTGAGCCTGCAAAGGCAAAGTTCAGCCAGCATTTGAGTCAGCTGTCGTTCAAGATGCTTAACATCGAAAAAGACCCGGCAGAGCAGGGATTCGAGGAGGGGTCGTTCGACATGGTCGTTGCCTCGAACTGCCTCCACGCAACACGAAGCCTGAAGGATACCGTCCGCCACTGCCGCCGCCTACTTCGACCTGGGGGTTACTTGGTGCTGCTGGAGATCACACGCGACCATCTTCCAATCCAGCTCATCATGGGTACGCTTCCTGGGTGGTTCCTAGGCGCCGATGAGGGGCGAGTCTGGGCTCCCACGATCAGCCTCGACGAGTGGGATGCTTTGCTGAAGGAAACCGGGTTTTCAGGGGTGGACACAAGCTCTACGCCTTCCTTCTGTTCCGTCATCTTATCCCAGGCAACCGACGAAACCATCCAGATGCTTCGTCAGCCCCTTTCCACCAATTCTCAGCCGCCAGTGCAGCCTCCTCTCGACCAACAGGTCCTGGTCGTCGGCGGTTCTGAACTTGCATCCAGGTCGCAAACACTCCTCGCCTCTGCCGGGGCTGTCATCCGGCGCAACCTTGAGGGCATTGAGATTCCCAGCGGCGCCGTTGTGCTCTGCCTTTGTGACCTGGACAGCCCAGTCTTCGACTCCATGACCCAGGCGAGGTTCGAAGCTGTACAGACCGTCTTCCGCAATGCCAGTGTTGTTCTATGGGTGAGCTCAGGGGCGACTTCTGGCAAGCATCCCCTGGCCAACGTGACCGTGGGATTGGGACGCACTCTTCTAGCCGAACGTAGTGATCTAAGGCTTCAGTTTCTCGACGTCGATGAGCCCGCAACCCTTGAACCATCTCTACTAGCAACTCTTCTGCTCCGACTTACCGGGATGAACTCAAACAACAATTCGGACGAGATCCTCTGGACCCATGAGCCCCAGCTTACACTAAGGGACGGTGCTATATATATACCCAGGGTTCTAGCTCTTGATTCTATCAATCTTCGGTCCACCGCGAGGCACCGACAAGTCACCCAGCTGACCAGTCTTGAGCTTCCAGATACAGCCATCGAGGTCACAAAGCGACACGGAGCACTGGAACTGCTGTATCGCCATCACCATCAGCACGTCCACAGTGTTAAGCCAGGCGAGGTGCATGTCAAGGTCACAGCATCGTCTCTTAACGCCCTTGTCTGCATCGAAGGTTCGCCCAAGATGGCTGCATCTCCATCTTTGAGGCCTGCTCATCTGTGGGTGGGCCACGACATGGCATCAGGGGATAAACTCGTCGGTCTTTCGCACGCAAGCAGCTCCATCGTCACGGTTGCTGAGGATTGCATCTTGTATCGCCAGCGCAGTGCCGCCAAAACCGCCGCCGGGGAGTCAGGCGACGCCGCGCAACAGCTCCACGATTTCACAGCTCAGGCGCTAGTGAAGCATCTCCTTCGCGGCTTGGATGGCCCCGTCTGGATTCACGGCGCCCCAGATCATCTCAGTAAGGCAATTTCCCGTGTTGCTGCGGAGCAGTGTCTCACCGTGTTCGAGACGACGTCGGATATGGAGAGAGCTGGCGACCAGGGGTTCATCCATCCCTACATCAGCAAGCGCAATCTGCAATCACTACGCATGGGAGACGTGAAAACGTTCATTGACTTGAAGCCCTGGAGTAGCAGGGGTCTTTCGGCGTTGCTGCGGGCTTCGTCTCCACGTTCCAGGCTCGTTACCATCGACATCGAAGATCTGAATGATCTGACCATTGGATTGAGCCGCGAGGACCTATGCAGGCTGGCCAAACAGCACTTTGAAGGCGATGACAACATCCGGACGGGCCCGGATAACCTAGACCAGATCCTGCCCATCGAAAACGTAACAACAGAGGCAGCCAAGGGGCTGGGCCCTGCAACGGTGATTGACTGGCGCGCTACCGACAAAGTCACCGCCGTGGTCCCTCCTGTCGAGCACAACGAGCTCTTTGCCGCTAACAAGACATATCTTCTCTTCGGCATGACGGGAGATGTAGGCATTTCCATTGCTCTATGGATGGTGGATCACGGGGCTCGGAGCGTCGTCCTGGCCAGCCGTAACCCCAATGTGCCAGCCGGTGTGGTCGAGTATATGTCGCAAAAGGGAGCAGACCTGCGTGTCATGGCCGTTGACATTACGAACAGAGATGCCCTGAGAACCGCTTATGCCGACATTAAGACTAGCATGCCGCCGGTCGGGGGCGTCATCAACGGTGCGATGGTGCTTCGGGACCGTCTCTTTGTCGACATGTCCTGGCCCGACTTTGAGGCCGTGCTGGCGCCCAAGGTTGTGGGAACTCAGAATCTTGATGAACTCTTTGGCGAGGGTGAAGAGGATGAGACGCTGGACTTCTTCATCGTCCTCTCGTCGGCGACTTCGCTGGTCGGCATTATCGGCCAGTCTGCCTACAGTGCTGCGAACCACTTCGCCGCCAGCCTGGTGCGCCAGCGTCGCAGTCGTGGCCTGGCGGGTTCCGTCATCGCCATTGGGTTCCTGACGGGGCTGGGCTACATCTTCCATCGTTCAGACAAGGGGCACCTCGCGACGATTGAAAAGTCTCTCCTGCCACGGCTGAATAGACAATCGGAGACAGATCTGTACGAGATGCTGGCCGAGGCCATTGTGTGCGGACGGCCCGACTCAGGCCAGCCACCCGAGCTCATCACTGGTGTAAGGACGTCCTTCCAGGAGGCATGGCACCAAGACCCGCGGCTTTTGTGCTATCTCGTCCAAGAAGGGGTTCAAGAGAGCGCCAGCGGACCAGAGGAGGTCAACGGGAACATTAAAGTCGAGGCTCAGCTGGCGGCGGTCGAGGATCCCAAAGAGGGGGTAACAGTCTTGGAGAAGTGCTTTTCCCAGGCTTTGGGCAACATGCTCCAGCTTGACCCAGCGCAAATAGCGGGCGATGTTCCCGCAGTCAACCTCGGAGTTGACTCTCTCGTCTCAGTCCGGATTCGTGAGTGGTTCCTGAAGGAACTAGGCGTTGACGTACCCATCCTGAAAATTATGTCGACGAACCACACCGTATCTCGACTGTGTGAGGACGCTCTGGCAGGCTGGCGAAAGCTTCAGACAGGGTCCGATATGGCAGGGGCAACATCCTCTTCCGGCACAGCTCGCCAGGACCCAGAGATGGACTGGACAAAGGAAGTGGCCGGACTTATTGACGGAATCCCTGCTCTTATCCCGCAAGGAGCCGAGTCGGCTAAGGATGCACCTCGGACAAGCGCACGCCGCATCGTTCTCACCGGGTGCACAGGCTTCTTGGGTACGCACATGCTTCGCAACCTGGTCGCAGATGACAACGTTGCTGAGCTGCACTGTCTCTGCATTCGCTCACGCCGTGTTCGCATCCGGGACCCGAAGATTCGTGAGTATAAAGGCGAGCTGACGAAGCCCCTGTTGGGGCTTTCTAACGACGACTTCATCCGCCTCAGCCAGACTGCCGACTTGATCATCCACTTGGGCGCCGAGGTCAACCATCTCAAGTCGTACGAGGCCGTACGCACGGCCAATGTTGTCTCGACACAGGTTCTCCTCGCCATGGCCACGCCGCGTGGTGTCCCTGTCCATTTCGTATCGTCATCATCGGTCGCCATGCTGCAGAAGGGGACCAATGAGCTGCCCGAGATACCCCCGTCAGCCATCTCCCCTCCGACCGATGCCGAGTCCCTGATGAAGAATGCCATAGGCTACGCTGCCAGCAAGTGGATGGGCGAGATGCTGCTAGAGCATGCAGCGCCGCCGGCGGTTGTGCACCGCTTCCCCAACATCATGGGGCCGGATGCTCCCGACGAGATCCCGCTGGTTGCGCTGGACCGCTTCTGCACACGGATGCGAGCGGTGCCGGCGTTGGATCCGAAGCAGTGGGTAGGACAGCTCGATATCATCGATGTCAGTGATGTGGTGCCCGAGTTCTTGGCAAACGCATACGGGCACGATCCCCAGGAGGGGTTTGCCGTGCACAACTACTGCAGCAATAACGAGTACTGGCTGTCGGACCTGGCGGGCATGTATGAGAAAAAGCTCGGCGGCCACATTCAAGTCTTGCCGACGACTGAGTGGATGCGGAGAGCGACGGCCATGGGGATGCCGAAGGGAGTAGAGGCGACTTTTACTGGCCATGACGAAGTCTTTGTATCGCCAGTATTGCGGAAGGGGCCGGGGTCGAGGTAATGCTTCCCGATGGCGTTGGATCTCAGTAGGTATTGAGCTGTAAATATATTGATTGATCTTTTACTCTGTACATCTGGGCAAACCTGGGTGCAAACCTTTTGAAATTTTGTTCCTCTGTGTACTTCAAGATGATCTATAAGAATAGGTAAGAAGATGTCAATTGACGATGAAGATAACTATGATAATAAGACTTGTTGAACTTCACGTTGTTGTTGTTCCCCTAGTGAGAGGAAGGAAAAGAAATAGTAATCAATGCCAGGTCTAGGTCCTGTGATATGATGGAATCATCAATACTATTTCTCTGCTCCCTTGGCTTCTGTTAGAAGATCTGTACCCTGATTAGCCCTAAATTGCAGAGAGTAGCATATTGTTCTTCTTGGTGCATTTTAGCTCAGTGGTACTTCGTATATTCTTTCAACGTCCAATACAACTTCTAGTTCTACCCTCCTGATACTACTGAACTAAGGTGAGGTACCTCAGTACACCTTTTCACTGTAGCCACCTTTTTCCCCATCACAATACTACCACACAATGGCTTCTCTTACAAAAAAGTCCACATTTTAGCTGGCTTCCGCCCAGAAGAAGATTAAATTAAGTTACTAGACCTGCAGCTTGAGGCTGTAAGGTCAATTAAAAGGAAGAGGGTTGAATTGAGCCCAAATTCCAAGTTTGTAAACATCGAAGAGGACCTAAATGGAAGTGAAAGGAAGAAGTAATAATGTATGAAGTAGATGAATCCAGCGATCCTTAAAGTACCAGTGAAACATTGATGTTTTTGTATTCTAGTAGCCAGCTTGAAAATGGGCTGGGAGATGCGGAGATGGGGTGTACAGAAAGGGGGTACATTGTACGAAGTCCTCGAACTTGTATTCCCCTCTTTTTTTTTTAAGTGCGACGATGACGTCCTTTTCAGTGATGGAAACATTGATCATATCAATCTTGATTGCTTTGGTTTTGTGTGGTGGCCTCAACTGCTGCAGCTGGTGTTGTTGAGATTCTCTTCCACTTACTAAGCAAGCTTATTGGGAACGAGATGCCCACGGCCCCGATCGTAATTGCAAAAGCAATCTTGATACCTGCCATGTACGCAACAAGGATACCGTCCAGATCGTCTGCCGAAAATACCTCGCGCAACTCAGTGGCGCCAGCGGCCACCACTAGAGCCGGATTGACGCCCGGCGCGGTGCTGGGAAGCTTGCTCAAGAGCTGGTTGACGAAGCCCGATTGCGCGGCCCCAATCAGAGTTGCGCCGCCGATGGTTTGGAAGACTACGTGCGAGGCGGTATCGTTAGATGATAGCTCGGGACGGCGGATGGCGGGGGAGATAAAGAGGGTTGACGAGCACTCACATAGGATAATGGCAGTCACAGAAGCCAAGTCGCTAGGGTCAGCAGTTCCCTGGGTTACGATGATCGGCACTTGAAACGACAGGCCGTATCCGAAGCCGGCGAGAATCTGGTAGCCAATCCATTTGCCTGCCCCAGTCCCGACGTCGAGAGTATAGAGAAGACCGGCCGCGACGGTGGCGATGGCAGAGCCGACTGGCAGTAAGGGCACGGCAATGCCCGTCTTCGAGATGCTTCCACCCGAGCCAACAGTGGCAACTGTAAAGGCAATGATGAGCGGCAAGTTGCGCACACCTGATCCGATGGGCGTCGCGTTGTCGATGCTCTGGAAGTAAATGGGTAGGTAGTACAACGGAACGAAGTACGAGCCAGCGAAGAAGGCCCCGTATATGCCGTTGACCCAGACGTTTCTCTTGCGCATAAGACGCGGTGTCAGCATCGCGCGTTCACCTTGGACGGACTCGAGAATCCCAAAGGCAATGATCATAAGACCACAGCCGACGAGTAAGCCGATGACGGTGCTGGAATTCCACGGCTTCGTTAAACCAGCATAATGAAGACCAGTGAGGAAGGAGATGACGGCGCCCATGATGAGCGCCGTCCCCAGGGGGTCCATTTGCAGAAACTTCTCCCGGAGCGTAGCTTCGGCCGGTTTCGCCGCCGGAGGAGCTTTGAAGGAGAGTATGATGATTGCAGCGGCAAGGCCACCGATTGGGAGATTGATATAGAAACACCTACGCGCCACGGGTCAGGCAAGGAAGAACACAAGCAGGAATGGAAGAAAAAAAAAAGAAAAAAAAAAGAGTGAGAGAGAGTGAGAAAGAGAGAGAACATGGAATATTCCACGACTTACCATCGCCAGGAGACCGTATTCGCAAACGCTCCGCCAATGAGTGGCCCGGTAACAGCGGCGAGGCCATATGTGGCGCCAATAACCCCGGTCAAGGTGGCTCTCTTCTTGGGCTCAGCAGCGAAAGCAATGATCGTGTACGATCCGGACCCGACGCCCGCGGCGCCAACGCCAGCAAGAGCACGCCCAACAATCAGGACCGGAGAGTTTGGAGCGACACCGCAGATCAAGCTCCCAAGTTCGAAGATGAAAATGGCCATCAGGAAGCTGATCTTCAGGGGGAAATACTTGTACACTTTCCCCCACATTGATTGGAATCCTCCGAGCGTCATGAAGAAGGACGATCCGTACCACGAGATGTCGTCGATGCTTTTGAATTCGTCGGTAATCCTTGGAATGGCGGTTGCAACGATCGTCTGCATCGAGAGTCAGCATCAGGACATGACCGCGATGTGAGAGAACTGCAAGCGGGTAATAACTGAACTTACCTGATCCAGAGAAAAGAGGAAAACACTGAGCACAAGCGCAACCACGATGAATGTGAGCTTGAGACCCGATGGGTATTCGCCGGAATCCTGCGGCGCAGGTTCTGCAACGGCGACTTCGGCGACTTCTTCATCGGTACCAGTATCTTGCCTCTTCTCAGTCTCTACCTCGACAGTCGAGGATGTCGCCGTAGATTGTTCGTTAAACTCCATGTTCGCCTTGTCCTTTTCGGACTTGAGATCGTGGGAAGCTGTTGATGGAGACATGGCGGTTGTCGTTAGCTCAATCCATTCGGGGGAGGGGGGGGTTTTGGGATGAGGCTATGTTTTCCTCGGAAACGTGAAATGGATGCGATTAGTGCTGGTCAAGCGTGACTTGGGAGTATGGTCTGTGATAAGAAAATGTCCATCTCACTTCAGGAAGCTGCCATGATGACCAAATCTGGCGCTGAGATCGGCGTTCGCGCCCGAAATCCTTAAGTCCTTGCTCCCAAGGGCCGGTTCAAGGGGGTTCGCGCCCTAAAACCTTAAGTCCATGCCCCCCCAAAGGCAGGTTCGCGCCCTGAATCCTTAAGTCCTTGCCCCCAAAGGCCTGGCTGGATCAAAGGGGGCTCGCGCCCTAAATCCTTAAGTCCGTGCCACCAAAGGCCGAAGGTTTTGCGGGCCGGCCCGGGTAGGGCGAGATCTGAGTGTTGGTTGTCCTGCGCTAAAAAAAAAAATAAACAAAAGCCGCTAAGGGGATAGAAACAAGCTTTGCTTGTAGCTAATTTCCACCTCTGCAAGGATCCACGTCCACCCAGTCCCGCACGTTTTGTCTCTTGGAGCTTGGAGAGTCTTTTGAGAAGACAAACAAGAAGTTACATCGCTTTCGGGGCACCTAGCGTCACATTCATGGCTAATAATGGTCATCCCCGAAAAAGACTCCTTGCGGCACATTTCGCTAACGTGCGAAGCCCTTGCATGGCCTGGCAAAGCAACGGTCTCAGTACTATAAAATTACCGCCTCATCTCGCAGACTCCTCAGGACCGTCGAGTGTGTCCTTGATGAACCGTGACTCCAGTGGGACCAGTGATTTCCCCAATAACAGACAGCTAAGAAATCCCTAAGAAATCCCATTTCCATCTCTGTTTAATGCGACACTACTATACCTCGGTACCCCGTCTTAGCGCTACATATCAAACCCATGCTCATTTGGCCGGACGAAGGATTTGACAATTATTTAATCTGGCTCAGCCTCTCATCCCATCCGACAGAGCGAGTGCATTATTCCCGAAAGGCGAGTGTGCATCACCGTCCGTCAACAACCTTCAAATGCAGACCTCGAAAGAGAATCGGAGTTAGTAGTTTACTTGTGGGAGATCGGCATGGGTCATTGCCAGAATCGGAATGGTTTGTGCTGAGAGCACCAGCACGAACAGCCGACTGTGAGAGATCGGAGATAACAGGCCTCTCGCGCCATACCTTACTTTGCCAAGAGATCAGCACAACACCGAGGTACCATAACCACCTGGTAGCCCCGGGTAACCCATGCACGAAGCATCGGGGATCAGCCAGAGGCCTCGGATGGCTATCGGCGCCTTACTCCCGATTTGACATGCCCGGGACTCAATCCTCGACCCACGTTGCACCGATACCGATTCCGACTCCGACTCCGACTCCGAGACAACGGATGGACCATGCAGTGGTCGGAATCTAGCAGCGCCGGAAGTTCAGAAGAGAAACGGATTATGGAATAGGCTGAAGCACCTCCTTGTCTGTCTTTGACATCATCCTCCCTAAGAAATTGGGCTGGCATCGAACGATTCGCATAGCTTCGTACCGTGACATTGAAACATTAAAGGGGATGACATGCGTAGACTCCAAGAGAATTCCAACCACTTTTCGTATCATTCCTTTCTGTCTCATTCACCAAACTAATCCGTGATGGGCCTCGAGCTAAAACCCGACTCTGCGCATCTACTGCACACAAATGGCTCTTCTGGCACACTGCCTGAGAGATTGCCACCAACAGGAATCGCTGTTTTGATTGTCGGCGGAGGGGTAGCCGGCTTACTCGCCGGTCTTGAGTGCTGGCGTCAGGGCCACGATGTACGGATTCTTGAAAAAAGCCCCTGCCGGGTTCAGTCAGGTAAATCATCCATCATGCCGGTTAATTGCTGCCCTGAAAAAGGTCGATCCACCGTCGTCGTAACTGATGGATCAAATTCTCTACAGGTGATGTACTCACTATAGGAACCAGCGCGGTGCGCGCTTTGCAGCGGTGGCCAGACATGGCCAAGGAAAACGATCGCATTTCATACGAGATGTGGATTTCATGGCATAAAATCAATGGGGACCTAATTTCCGGTCCGGCTCCTTTCCGTCCCAATCCCCCAAAGAAAGATGGCACTGAAGGCCTAGAGACACTGCCACCCGCCAAGATATACAGACATCGTCGTCCGACCCTGCACAAGATGCTCGCCGATCAGGTTGAGCGGGCTGGACTCACGGTGGAATACGGAAAGCACGTTATTCAATACCAAGAGGACCCTGATTCTTCCAAGGCCCATGTCGTTCTGGAAAACAACGAGAAGATCGAAGCGGACTTGGTTGTCGCAGCTGACGGCATTGGCAGCAAGTCTTACAGTATCATTTTGGGCCGCCAAGTCCCAGCCCGCCCTACAGGGTTTTCAATCTATCGAGCGTTGCTACCTATTGACCAGGCTCTTGTAGATCCCGTTATTGATGAGAAGTTCCCTTTGCTAGAGAACGGGATGTCTTCCACCCAACTCTGGATGGGGTTCGTTATACCAGGTCTTATTATCTCCTTTCTCAGACCACCTTGCTGATAGCACTCTAGAGAAGATGTATATGCGCTTTTTGGGAGAACACCACATGATATGATCTGGTACCTCACATACCCGGTATTGTCCAACGACGTCTCCCTGCCAAACAAACATATAAATCACTAATATTACGCTAGAACCGTGGAAGTAGCCTTGAGTCCTGGTCTAACAAGGTTGGACCCGAAGTCGTGCTGCAAACCGCGGCCACGATTGACGGTTGGCCCGACTTCGCGAATCTATTGATCAAGGCAACAACCAAGGATCAGATCCACGACTTCAAACTCATGTGGCGTGAGCCTCAACCTTGCTGGGTTTCCCCACATGGCCGAGTTGTGCAGATCGGTGATGCGGCGCACAGTTTTCTTCCGTCATCCGGAAACGGAGCCACGCAGGGTATGGAAGACGCCGTCTCTCTGGCAGCTTGCTTGCGACTTGCTGGGAAAGACAATGTGCCCTGGGCAACCCGTGTTCATAACAAATTGAGGTTGGTCACCCTCCGTTATGAGGAGTTATGAATGTATCTCACGTTCCTCTCTTATGTTACAGGTTTGAACGGGTATCCTGTCTGCAATTGCTAGGCGTCCTCAACCATGAGATGCGCAATCGCTCTGCCAATGCAAATGTTTCACAGACGAAGCCAATTGGAATACTTGGCAGCTGGATCTGGAAACACGATCCAGAGCATTATGCAATCGAAAACTATGAGAAAGCGCTAGAGCACCTAATGGGGGGGAGTGAATTTCTCAATACTAATATCCCTCCCGGACATGTATGTCGGCCATGGACCATTGATGAAATCCTGAAGGCCAAGGAAACGGGCCGGGAGTATGTCTTGGATGGGGACTGGGATTAACATTGAAGTATTAGCGCGAGGTTCGGTGGTCTTTTCCCTTGTGGGAATCATCCATTTACTCTTTACATCTAAAGCATGGTCTGTATATCCTAGATATAATACAAGTAAAACGTAGTCCTTAGCTGCAGCCTCTATTTTCCTGTGGACAAAGTTGTGCTCCCCACGGGCCAATTTCATCGTGGGAGCAAATTCGCCGACTTGCAGCCTGCCAAACTGCTGTTCCAGGGAGCCGGAACAGTAGGAAAACAAGATCAACATTAGACGCGTTTTTAGCCTGATGTTGCGAGAGGACAGGCAGAGGGACCAAGGGCTCCAATTCCCAAGCCACAGGGCCAACTCGACTGCCGTTTATGTGATATCTGCAGGCCTGATGTAAGAGAGTAGCGGGAGAGGGTTGTCTACGGATGTTTTAGAATTATCCTAGAGACCGCTAAGGGTGATAGCTGTCTGCTCCACAGAGCGGTTCTGGTCTTTTTGGGGCTTTCTCCTCTAAGGGTTTTCCCCATGAAGGCACAGCCTTTATCGTAGCTGCTCCCGATCTCGGAGGACATGAAGTCCCTGCCTTGCGGTGTGGAAAGGCCCTCAGAATATTTGCATAACTTAATTCTCGATGAGAGGAGGGCTCAATAGCTCCCACTGCCAGTGTGCCCTCGTGAAAGAATGCGTCTTTGAGCCGATAACAGGCAGGATGGACGAGATGCAGAGGCAGTTGTATGAGGACTTGGCATGGATTACCTGTATTGACGTCCTAGATGATGTGCTTGAAACTACTGTGACACCGCTGCTGGTTGATGGTATTCCGAGACGAGGCTGAACGCGACAGCAACTCTGGATGGTTTAGCTCGACCCGTCCGGCACCCCAACGGGTGTGGGCCTCCTTGACTCTCCTGCGCACGTCTCGGCGGTCACCTCGGCCGGCATTCCCGGTCGGCACTCCGGCGGTTCATGCTCCGATCCTCCGATCCGATCGGCCCTAGATCCTGCCAAGGAGTAGACATGCTATCGATGCCATCGGTACTATCGGTATCATAGAGGGCGATAATGCCGTCTGATTCACAATAGTGAAGCAAGTTCAACATGAACCGCCTCTGGTCGAGCATAGCCTAGCCTGAGTAGGGGGGCTGCTTTCATTATTATAGACCTCACCTCTACCACAGCAGTTCAGTACCTATATGAGTGCATACATAGCTGGAAAGAAAGGTTATTCTTTGAGCCATCTCGTTCGGTGCTTCTTCACAACTGAAGCCTTGATCTGATCATAGGACCGTTGCATATCCTAAGCTGTTTTCTTATCCCCTTACCCAACCAGCATTACAGCTTCTGTTTAGCGGAGTCACAAACAAAGCTTCGCCGTCATGAGCTCAGCGATAGGCGATACAACATATCTCATCGACCAGCTCAAGCTGCTGATCAAGCACCCGGAAATTCTGAGCCATGACGAGTCGCACCGTTCAGAGATTCAACGCCTCACTCGTCTGGCGTCAGTGGCCTTGGAGACGCCACAGGAGTCGATGCAACGCATCATGTTCACGAACCTTCCTCTCGTCACAGCCCGCCTCAGCAATGAGTTCGGCCTCTTGACCGCCTTGACCAAGGGCGACGACGCCAGCCCCGTTGCGCTTGCTGACCTCGTGAAGGCGAGTGGCCTGGACAAGAGCCTCGTCAGCGCCATCATGGACTACCACTGCTACCAGGGCTCCGCCGTCGAGCCTCGGCAGGGATATTACGCGCCCACGAAGCTCACTCACAGCCTGCTCGACCCCAAGGTCGTGACAACTCTCACCTGCTGGCACGATATAATCGGACCTGCTTATGGCTCGCTTCATCAGGTCCTTACCAGCGGTGCCAACGGCCCCGACGGAAGCGGCAAGAAGACGGCCTTCCAGGTCGCCCACAACACCACGGATAGCTTTTACGACTGGCTTGAATCACGTCCCCAGAGGCATGCGAGCTTTTACGGCTACATGGCCGTGGTCCACGCTGTCACGGAGAAATGGATCGACGTGGTGAACTTTGATGAGGAAGTTGCATATAATGCGCATGAGAATGAGGTGGTCTTCGTCGACGTCGGCGGCGGCGACGGCGCGCAGTCCATCGAGGTGAAAAACCTCCACAAGCTCGGCGGCAGGATCATTATGCAGGATCGCGCCGCCGTCGTCGACAAGGCGGAAAAGGCCCGCGAGGCCGGTATTGAGACCATGGTGTACGACTTCTTCACTGAGCAGCCAGTCAAAGGGGCGCGGGCATACTTCATCCAGTTTGTCCTTCTCAACTGGACCGACGACGACTGCGTGCGAATCCTCGCATCCCAGGCTAAATCCATGGGGCCCGACAGCTTGCTGATGATTGTTGACTACGTGCAAGGGCACAGGTGGGAGACCAAGGGCAGGCTCCCAGAACCGGATCTGTGGACTCCTGCGGCTGCCATCGCCGCGCGTGCGTGCCACGACGCCAAAGGTCGATCCGGCGCCGATTATCGCCATCTGCTGGAGCGTGCTGGCTTGGAGTTGACAGAAATCAGGGTGTTCACCAAGTTTGGCCAAGCGGTTATCATGGCCAAGAAGCCCAAGCCAGCCGTAAATGGCTCTCAGAGTTCATCCGTAGTTATCTAGGTACTGAATAGGATGATGGATGAAGAAGCAGTTGTGATAAAAACAGGTTATTGTAATCCTAGACACCTTGATGGTAAGTTTTCCTTCAAGGTTCTAGCTATGAGGTCTGAGTATGCAGATTACTATTCATTATTATATTTGCGTGGAGTGTATCCTTTCCTCCTGGTTACTATAAGAGGCATGTCTTTAGCGCTTAAACCCATTGACAACATCATCTTGACTCGGCACCGACTGAACTCGGGACATTATCGGCTTCTACGCACTTAGTTTCGACCATGATCAGACCAGCTTAGATGGCTTCGACTTCGGCAACGAGTTGTCCCCGAGGTATTGGGCGGGTGGTTGATTGACCCATTGACTTGCTGGCCTTCTAGAAGGGGCCTCAGGATTGTTTGGGTTAGTGATGCCATATGTCTTGACCTACTCAGAGATGACGAGTAGGTCTGTCTCACTGTGGTAGACGATGCTTCTGCTCGCGGAACCTTGCTCTGAATCGATGAAATCGCGGTCGAAGTCGTTCTGCCAACCTCGGGTCCCAAAGGCTTCGACTAGATGTATCAAGGACGTCGATCATGATAATAACCAGTTCAGGGCCCAAGCCATCTGGCGCCCACTGGGTTCCTTCATAAGTGTGCAAAGTCAAGGTGACTCCAACGCAGTCAACTTGGAATTAATTACGCAACCGTGGATTCCCGCTCAGCTGCCAAAGGCGGATTAGTCAGCCATGCGGCGCTGATCTGCTCAGGTGTTCGACGGGGTGCCATGGAGAATGGGAAGTGACATCACGGACTAAGCGAGGGAAGGAGAACATGTTGGCGGAATTGATGTGTTGGGAGAGACTGGGTGTGCTGTGAGATGAGAGTACTACTCACTTCGTACGTGTGCTGGTTTTTTCCCATAGTGTTCCTTGCCTTCGCGTGGTGGGGAAGCAAATTGGCTCTTGGCTCACCTAAGGCATCAACTTTGGGTGAGGCGTTGGGTGAGGCGTTGGGTAGAGGGCTGGTGAGCACAATCCACAGATCCCATACCTCGGTACTTTGATGTTCTAATCTCCACTACGAAGTACACCTGCTTCGTAGTGTAGCCAGCCATCATTACTGCAAAGGTTGTTAGTGCGCTGCACTCCACTGGAAGGGAGTGGGTTCGTACAATTTACGTGTTGTGTACACTACTTCGTGCTTCGTAATACTCTGTGCACTGCCAGCAATGCAATGCCTTCACTGGGGTTTTTGATTTCGGACGAGGCCGTTCCTAGGGTCCATCAATATTCCCCACTGCCACTGCCACTGACCCGAGAGTGGTGTAGTGTGCCTCGTAGCGTCGTGTTTGTTAGCCTGGATACACAAGAATAATCAATGCATTGAGATCAATTGATCCCCAATGCCCATGGGGCCGGCCTGCCTGGGGATGTGAGTAATAGTGAGGGAGACCTCCATCTATTACGGATGAATTGAAGCGACGATATCGGCGAGCCCATTACCAAATATTTCGTAGTTTATGTAGTGGCAGGAACCAACCAGAACACTCGCAAATGCTCTTATTATCACGAGACACCCTGTTCCCCCTGTGACTCCACTGGAAATTTTTTTCCCTTGCCTCAACTCTTTAGTTTTTGCCCATCCTTTTCTGATCTTTGCTCTCTCAAAAACTGCACTCGACATCAAAGCAAGCCAAACTCTTCTCGCTCTAGCAAAGCAGCAAAAAACCCTGCCGCATCCAAAACAACTCGCAACAAAAGTCACTGCATGTCTGTGACCATCTCTTCCCGATAATTCTTTTTGTCCTCTGACAATTAAGCCCCATATGACTGGGCGCCCTTCCGAGTTTACCTCCCAAGTAAGTAGCGAAAAATATGATCCAAAAAAAGAGCGAAAAAAATTCTGTTGCCGCTCGCGGGGGGAACCAGCCAAACGCCGAGACCCTGGCGGCGGTGACTGCAACTTCCGAGTTCCACCCCACCAAAATTTCTTTATCACTGTTATCACCCATGGTCAATCTCTGCATCTCTTCCCAAAACCATTGCTCCCATTGTGTCTCGAGTAGACCTCGAGATCCTTCAATCATTTGGCATATTTGTTTTGCATCATAGAATTGTACATTCCTTCGTTAATTGGCGTGGTATACTAATTCGCTGGCTTGTAGGACTATCTCTCAGGTTCGTGCCTCCAAACTCAGATCGTGACGCATACATGCACACACCCACACACCGCCCCCATCATTGATCTCTCTTCCATTCCTCTCTCTATCTCTATAGCGAATGAGGACCTCAACTAACATGCGATAACCAGACCATCTGTGGCGAGCCTTAGCCGCTTGAAGGGTCTATTACAATCTCGTTGGACCTTTTTTCTCTTTTACATCTTTTTTTCTTTCGCCTGAACCGTGTTACACGAATCCCTCATAATGCTTCCTCGACTGGCCCTTCGAATCGCCAAACCCACCTCGGGTGCTGGCTTTGTGGCTGCTAAGCCGTCCCACTCCCTCCTCCAGGCTCGATATGTCTCTCAGAAGGCATTTGCTGGAGGCAGCAGGGGTAGGGATATGCCCAAGCAGAAGTACCGCACTCCTTCTTCTCCTGACGCCGTCAAGCACTCCACTGCCACTTTGACCATTCATGTAAGTCCCCCGAGAGAGAAAAAAAGAAAAAAAAGAGAAAAGAGAAGAAAAGGGGAAAAGAGAAGGTCCAGCGTCAAACCTTTGGGAGGCCACAGACAGCTAACTTTGGTTCCTTTTCGTTCCATACAGGATGGTCCCGTCTTCCATGGCAAGCCCTTCGGCGCTAACAACAACATTTCCGGCGAAGCCGTCTTCACCACTTCCCTGGTCGGCTATCCCGAGTCTATGACCGATCCCTCTTACCGGGGTCAGATCTTGGTCTTCACCCAACCTTTGATCGGCAACTACGGTGTGCCTTCGAACGAACGAGACGATTACAACCTTCTCAAGTACTTCGAGTCCCCTCACATCCAGTGTGCCGGTGTCGTCGTCGCCGATGTCGCCGAGCAGTACAGCCACTGGACCGCCGTCGAGAGCCTGAGTGAGTGGTGTGCGCGTGAGGGCGTGCCCGCCATCTCCGGCGTCGACACCCGCGCAATCGTCACTTACCTCCGAGAGAAGGGTTCGTCTCTCGCCAGGATCACCGTCGGTGAGGAGTACGACGCCAACGAGGACGAGTCCTTCCTCGATCCTGGCCAGGTCAACCTCGTCAAGAGGGTCAGCACCAAGGCCCCCTTCGTCGTCGAGTCCCCCGGCGCCGAGTTCCACATTGCTCTGATCGACTGCGGTGTCAAGGAGAACATCCTTCGCAGCCTCGTCAGCCGAGGTGCTTCCGTCACCGTCTTCCCTTACAACTACCCTATCCACAAGGTCGCCTCCAACTTTGACGGTGTGTTCATCTCCAACGGCCCCGGCGACCCCATTCACTGCCAGGAGACCTCCTACAACCTCTCCCGTCTCATGGACACCTGCGATGTTCCCATCATGGGCATCTGCCTCGGCCACCAGCTTCTCGCCCTCGCTGTCGGTGCCCGCACCATCAAGCTCAAGTACGGTAACCGTGCCCACAACATTCCCGCCCTCGACTTGACCACCGGCCAGTGCCACATCACCAGCCAGAATCACGGTTATGCCGTCGACGCCAAGACCCTCCCCAGCGACTTCCAGGAGTACTTCGTCAACCTCAACGACGGAAGCAACGAGGGCATGATCCACAAGACTCGCCCCATCTTCTCTACTCAGTTCCACCCCGAGGCCAAGGGCGGACCCATGGACAGCTCGTACCTCTTCGACAAGTACCTCCAGAACGTGAGGGCCTTCAAGGCTAGCCAGGCCGTGTACAAGGACAACCGACCCACCCAGCTCATGCTCGACATCCTCAGCAAGGAACGTGTCGGCGTCGAGCCTACTCCTCTTGCCTCGGCTCTGTAAACAAAAAAAAGGAATGGGGATGAAAATCGATCGAGGCTGGGTGGAGGGAAATTGCATGTTTTCTCTTTGGATGATTTGAAAAAAGGCAATGGAGTTATATATCTTTCGTTTTACATCGGGTGTTTTTATGGTTTTTAGTCGGTTTATCTCGAATGTTTTTTTTTCCGTCTTTCTCTTCTACCTTTGTGTGTGTCAGGTAAAATCAGATTGCACCTTGTGAGACTTTCTATGGGCAGCGCAGATTCTGTTTCGGCAATTCAATGAAATGACAGTTTATGGAATTGTTCCGGTTGCTATTAGTAGCAGTGTATGTTCCACAGTTGCGTAGGGTAGATTCGGTGATGAATTCCCCGCCCGAGTAGCTCAAGCAACTGCCATTGCAATGGGGCCTAGCCAACCTCAACCGCTCAAACAGCTAGAAAATCAGCTCCGGACTGTTTCTGGTAGGGTTCCATGGTTCATGTGATGTATATATAACGCCAACGAGGATGAGAAACGACTTGCTATTCCCCTCGCTATCTACTTGCTACTCGTACAGAAACATATCTCTCCTCCCCCTTTCCATCCCCTATGCTCACGCCCATTCAGAGCCAACCCATCACCAATCATCCCAATCATCATCCTCCTTCTTCTTAGGCGGCCCCCTCGCGCCCCCACCCATACCCATAGCCGCCGTCCCGATGGAGCTCGAGCCCTGCCTCTGCTCCGCCAGCGACGCAAAGTCATCCCAGAAGTCCTTCCGCGACTCGTCGAGCGGCGCCGCGCGATATCGTCCGCCGTGGTTCCCGGGCCCATCGCCCTCGACGAAGCGCATGAAGCCTTCGTTTGCGGTGCGGGCGCCTTGTTGAGCTTGGCGGGCGACTTGTGCGGCAGTGAGTTGGGCTTGTTTCGCCAGGTCGGATTCGGCGATCTAGTGGAGTTTGTTGTTTTAGAGACATATACTTGGATAGAAAGAGAGACAGGGGGGGATTAGCTAATACCTTTTGCGCGGTAGGCTGGATATACCCTTCATTAACGTCCTTCGCCGTCTTGGTCACCGTCGAAGCAAACCACCCAAAGCCCTTCGTCAACGCAGCAAGCGGATCCTTCTGCAGATCGTCTAGCGAAGGCGCGGCGGCATTTCCATTCCCCCTCGCAGACCCGGCAGCAGGCCCCGGCATGTTTCCGAACCCGGCGTATTTCCCTCCCTGACTAGGGGGTAGGTGCTCACTCCGGTTCGCGTTATCGGCGCCCAGCCGGGCGAAGTACTTGTCGTCGACTTTAATCTTGCTGCCAGCTTGCCCCTGAGCAGAAATGGGAGGCGTCGCCGTTTCCCTCCTCCCCGAAAGCGGCGTACTACTCCTCACCTGCGCAGCCGGCCTTGTCGTCGTTGTCGCTGCCGTCGTCTTCTTCTTCTCAGACGCAGCAGCAGAAGGAACATACTCCCTCCCCTCAACCTTACACGTCAGCCTCTCCTTCCACTCCTCCCCAACGCTCCCGCTATACCTCTCGGCAATGGTCGCCTCATCCCAGCTCAGCCCCATCATAACGGTGTCCTCGTGCTCCTCGAAAAACTTGCGCCACCCTTCGTTCCCGCCGAGGCGCATCCGCTCGATCTCCGTCGGCTTGAAGGCGTCCATCGACACGCTCCGCACGAACGAAATGTGCACGCCTAGACCTCGGTGCACGCCGGCGCATGAGAGACAGATGAAGACGCCGAATTTGGGGGAGGCCCATTGTGGGGAAGGGGCGCCGCAGTCGCAGCAGATGTTGTTCTTGCCTTCTTTTCCGATTGCGAGGAGCTATGTGGTAGGTGTATTCGGAGATGGTTAGTCTTGGATCAGGTCTTCGGGAGATTTTCGGGATTTGTGTCGGAAATATGGACGGCGCAAGGAAGGAAAAAAAAAAGGGGGGGGGGAGAGAACCCTACCTTTGACCGCGTCTCAGGATCAACCTCCCACATCGCCTTACTAGTCGCCATAACAGCAGCGAGGAAGCCTCCGGTCGTTCTACCCAAAGATCTCGAGAATACCGTTGGAAAAGGGGGAGGGGGAGTGAGCCAGGGAGAGCCGCAGAACCCCTTATGCCACTCTGAGCCAGAGTAATCTGTGGTTCAAGTGATGGACTGAAGCGTCGAGTAATTCGGGGGAAAGGGACACGGTTTGGAGTATATCGTAGCGGGTTGGTTTTTGAGGACAAGTAACGCTGCTGGCGGTTGTTATAACATTGCTGGGGACGTTATTATCGATACGATCAAATAGATTGTGGAAGGGTCGTTGCAAGGGGGCAATTGTTTGGTGCGAGCGACTTGCTGGTCCTTTGGGCTGGGTCTGCAGTCGACAACTGACAAAAGGGAGATGACAGCTGGTCAGGGGTCTAAATCGGAGGACTTCATTTTGGTTATTTTTGGCACTGTCTCCGATGTCACTTGGGCATCAAGACTCGACACAGTTTGAATAAGTGTGAGGTGACTCGTGGACTGAGAACAAAGGAGTCAGCCGACAACTCACATTCCAGGGAATGTCCAGACCTCTGCACGTGAACAAGTCCAGAGGTCGTTTGTGCGGCCCTCGTAATCGTCGTCGTGCCCTCTCTGTGGCCACATCAATTGTTGATGCATTCAGGCACCAACTGGTGGCTGACAGTGACTCTGAGATACCGGACCAAATGGACAACACACAATTTACATCCCACGCACAAACGCCAAAGGGGTCAATATTCAGTGGTATCATCATATTAGGAAGATAATAGTTCCTGTGTATTCTCTCGTTGCGCCGAACTTTTTTTATCCCAGCTTTTTCCCAGCCCGCCTCCAAGTCTGAGCTAATATACAACCCAGAGAAGGGTGTGATTGAGAAAAGACGTCTAGGTAATGTAAGAAATACAGAGAATAACCGGAGCCTGTTTGCCGCCATCCATGGGATAGGGGATGTGTAGTGTGCGTGTGCATGAACTTGGTGTTCTTGCGTCAAACAGACCGAAAAAAAGGAAAATCAAAAAGGGGGAGAAAAAAAAATATCAAAAGCTCGGAGAGGGTGAGGGGGAATAATGTGGGTAAATATTAAAACCGGAATTCACCATTGGGCATTGGGGGGAGATGTGGAAAGAACAGAAATCAGTTAAGTGATCATTGCCCTTGTGTTCTCGTTAAAAGAAGAAAAACAATTTAATGCATTCTTGACGCGAGAACAACCCATCCACGTCTAACCCATTCCAAAAAGCGTTCCCAGTGACTTGTCGGGGGAAGGGGCTTGTCTACCATTATAATTGAAACTTCATCCGTCCAAATCCCAGCATCGTGTCGTAATCCCGGGGTTTCATGGCCCAAGGGAGAGAGAGGTTTTGTGTCCGTGGGCTCTCTCCGTTCCTAGGGAATAGCCCGAGAGGGACTATCATCCATACTAGGGGGCTGGTTCCTCTAGGCGCTGGCCGTGGCAGCAGGAGCCGCCTCCTCAGCTCCACCGTTGGTGGCAGTCTCTCCCTCAGCAGCCTTGGCAAGAGTCTCATCGGTCTTGTCGGGGCTGTCGATGGCAACCTTGACAGCAATCTCTCGGCCCTCAATCTCCTTTCCGTTCATCTCAGCAACGGCCTTCTGCTGCAACTCCTCAGAAGCAAGAGTGACGAATCCAAAACCACGACCCTTGCGCTGCTCACCGCGAGCCTGGAGCTTCTTGATCATGAATCGGGGAATGGGTCGGAGAGCAATCTTAGCAGAAAGGGGCTCGTAGGGAGCAAAGAGCTCCTTCAGCTACAGTGGGAAAAAAAGCAAACGTTAGTACAACACAACCGGCATACGGACAGATCCCGGTAGGAAGCAAATGAAACAACAAACCTTCTCCTCAGTAAGCTCGTATGGGAGGTTAGCAACCATGACCTTAGTCTTGGAAGGAATACCATCAGCAGGAGGGCCACGCTCCCGGCGCTCCCTCTGAGGACGGTTTTGGTTGTTTTGAGCCTTCCCATCCTGGTCAGCATTCTCCTTGTTGGTGATGTCCGCCAGTGGTTCAACTTCAGCAGTGGCAGCGTTGGCGTCGGTCGATCCGGCGGCCGCACCAGCGCCCTCAGCAGCGACACCCTCCTAAAACAAGACCAGTTAGTCAACTGAATCGACGTGAAAAAGTGATGCTTGTCACAACACGTGTCCACTTACAGCAGCACGGCCGCCACGGGCACCACGGCCTCCACGTCCCCGTCCACGGCCACGACCACGGCCCGAAGGACGACGGCGAGAGCCCTCACCTCCGGAGCCCTCGCCCGCCTCGTTCTTATCGGCATTCGACTCCGGCTTGCGAGCGAGCTGGACGGAGACCTTTCGCTCCAAGATCTCCTTGCCGCTCAGCTCGCTGATGGCACGCTCGGCTTCGCTGGGAGTCGAGAGATCAACGAAGGCGTAGCCGACGGGCTTGTCAGTACGAGGGTTCTTGGGGATCGAAACCGACTCCCTGGATGGACAAACAGAAACTGTTAGCCGAGCGTCCTTGACAAGTCGAAATGCATTGCAGAATCACAGCATAAATGTGGGAGGAGCTTCAGTCGAAACAAAGAGTTGGTTCAAGGAACAGGTGTTTTGAGTGAAAGGGACGGGAGGTGAGATGCACAACAGCCAGAATCAGCCAGAGCGACCAGCCGGCATCAAACGTTCGCATCATCCATCTCCATAAATCCGATCTCGATGCATAAACACACAAACGCATGCACCCATAAACATATCTCGAACAACAACAAAGGCGCACGCGCAGAAGGCAGTAATGATTCCAAAGGCACACAAGCAACATCCGAGGATACGTAAAAAAGACAAAAAGGAAGCTTGGCGCAGTACGAGGCACAGGCACGACTCACACAAGGTAACCCTTGAAGAATTCTTTCAACTCCCCCTCCTTTGTCGCGTAGGCCAGGTTGCCGATATAGAGGCGTCGACCCTCGGCCGCGCTGGCGAGGACGGCATCGGTCTTTTCGTCGGCCTTGGAAATGCTCGTATTGGCCAGAGCGTTCGTAACGTCATTGACGGCGGCGTCAGAGGCCTTCTCCACGTTGTTGGTAGCAGACATTTTTGATGGTGTTGTTGTTGACTGTGATGGATGGGTCTGGTCGGAATGAATTTGATGACGTCCAAACTGAGAAATCTTGCAAAGATTCTGTTCGGAAAGATAGCAACTTGAATATCCGAAGAATTAAAAACTCTGGATCAATGAGGGGGAATTACAGGGTCGCTTCGTGCCCTAGAAAACTTGGGGGAGGGAGGAGGTGATGGCTTGACTGCGTAATACGCGATGACACAAGTTATTTGAAAAGTTTGTGATGAGAAGAGGGAAGAGGGAAAGGAGAGGAATAGGAGGCCCAAAAATTTCAGTTGTTGAAAACAAATATTTTTTTGTTCGCCGTGGCGACTGCCAACTGGTGACTGGAAAGCACGGGACAGGGGAGGGAGGTAGGTGCAGGGGTGGGGAAGGATATGGTGCAGCCAATTCGAGGAGGCCCAGGGTGGCCAGGGTGGCCAGGGTGGCTAGGATCAATAGAAGGGTAGGCAGGTCCTATCAAGCATCGGTGCAGTGACTAAGAAGGAACTGGGGGCCAGGCTGGCCCGCTGGGCAATTGCGCCAGACCAGACCGACGAACTCGTGCCCTCTCGTATCCAGTACGAAACTGGCACGGTGCTTCCAGAAAACGGACGGAGTAATACGAAGTACTTCCGTAGCGTTAATTACTTGTACGACAGGATAACGGGCCTGGTTGTTGCTTCTCCTCCTGGAGTCCTAGGGTCCTGCTTTCCCTAGTTTACTTTTCGCAACTGCGTCTTGTGCGACGGTGGTAAGACTAGCTCCAGAGCCAGGTGCTTTCCCAATATGGATGCGTAACGGCTTCCGATAGCAACCACTTGTTTGACGGCCGCCCTGTTCGTCATCAAATCGAAAAGCGCAATAATACACACCAAATCCGCAAATGATGGGCCAGGATCTCTTGGATGGGCCGATTGCATTATCGGGCAATTTTACACGAAGATTACTTGCGCAATGGACTTTCCAGAGCCGAAACGAAGCACGGAACCATGACGAGGACAACTTCGCCCGGCCAGCGCCCGGCAGGCCCCATCAAACAAAACTTGGGTGAGCAGCCCATCACAGTTGCCGCCTTCACAAGCCTTGGATGCCTGCCATGGTCCTTCCCTAGTGGCATTTAGCTTCCGACGGCTGGGCGCAGGACTCGGAAGAAGAAGGTGCAGGGAGCAATATTTCGGGAGAGCCACCAGCAGCTTCTTCGTACTAAATTGTAATAAGCCGTGGTCCAACAGGGGAAGGTGTCAATCAACGAGAGTCATGGCTCACACGCACATCCACCACATGCGCCTTCTTTACCTTCTCTCCTACTCACAGCTTCGTACTTTGTAGATTATGTTGACTCGGGCCGTGGGAACGAGAACTTCCACCACGAAGTATTCTTCATCAAGATAGGGGTGGATGGCTGGTGCTCCTTCTGGCGGGCTCAACCGAAAAGGGCCTGGTTGTTGTGTCCACTGTCTGTCCCAAATACCTGGATCCTTGCTCTAAAACGGCACAAGTCGAGAAACCGTGCTGTTTGTTCTCTCCGCTTCTTCACTCTTCGACAGGCACTAACGTGCGCTTTGCCTTATGGTCGGTATGACTGGGTGGGTCCCTGTCTTTAACAAGGATTTTAAATTCTGCCCCATCAGAGCTAATTTCCGCCATTCCTCGGCGTTGATGCTCCACTGATCTCAGATCTAAGGAGAGGTCTACGCGCAATATTGGATCTTGATGCAAGCCATGTCATCTGCCATCTTGCCTGTTATGGAGAGGCGGACAGCAATGGACGAACTAATCTAGTACGAAATACTTCGTACTTGACGCAGATCTCGACTCGAACAATCCATCATCGTGTCAGTTGTCGAGGTCAACACGTGATGAACGCCGGAATTTTCCAGAACCAGTCTCAGTCGCCACTCGAAGTAATCTACGAAGTATGAAGTACGAAGTAGTCATATGGACTTGGATGAAAAGCTTAGTGCGAACAATGCCAAACTGACCAGGTTCGAAGTGCCTCAAGTTCGGAACAGAACCCATCACACTCCGTGCCCTTGCTTGCATGAGCCTGCTCCTATCCGTGAACTTCCATGCGCAGCCTCCGAGGATTGAGTACTTATAAATCCAATTATATTCAACCGTGCAGAAACCGCTGGGCTACCCCTTTTTGTTGCAAGCCGCCAAATTGCGAAGCCCGACCAGCAGCTAGCTTGCCATCTTAGTTCCTTAAAATAGGCAGTCTTCGTCGCCGCCGTCTCCCAATGAATAGCACGCAACTACCGAATGGAAACGAGAACCTCCAGTAACTAGTTGCCCAGCCGGAGCTTTCTTCGCTTGAAGCACATCAGTCAATGTTATACTTGTCGCAAACTTGGGGTAAATAGAGCCGAGACCTGCGCGAGCCTTGCATCAGGCCCAGCATAGCCTACATAACTCTACCGGCATCGTCTGCAGAGCTATGCTTGTTCCGTGGTAGCATTTTCACTTTCACGTCGTGCAGCAGCCCTTTTGCTCACTTTTCTCGTTCTCGCTGCATCAAAGAAGCCGAGGCCAAGGTTGATCTCAAATCCGTCCCCGAAGTCTGAGACATTGGAGCTTGAGCTACCTAGGCACCCAGTGCCGATGAGCGAGACACCACCGCCTCCGCCTCCGCCATCTCGCTAACAGGCCAGGAAAGTCTCATCATCTAGTCCAGTGTCGTCCGCAAACCTTTACCTTTCGAGGATTTCTACTACGAAACCCACGATGTGCTCGGCATTTACATAGACGGCCAATAAATGCAAGAGGGGAACGCAACTTGTCTAGGAGGAAGGAAATAAAAATAAATATAGGAAGAGGAGAGAAGAGATAAAATATATGTCTCGGAGTATGGGCGAGTTCCAAGAGCGAGAGTTGACTTTGTGGTGCCCCAAACTTCACAGATTCTTATCAATCTCGGCATCCAACGGCTCCGATTGATCGATAAGCAGATTCGGAGCGAAGACTTGATGACTCGACTTCGGACTTTGCGTGCCTGCACAACCCAAAAACTTCACAGCATTTTGCATCTCACCAACGCCAGTATTCATGCCGAACACACTGCCTTCCTTTATTTCCTTTGTCCTTCCTCCCTATCCAGACTTCCGAGCGCCTTTTTGCCCATCATGAGTGCCGGAATCTCCAACACCTCGGAGTCGCCCCCGAGCCGGACAATACTCATTCTGTATGGGTCCGAAACCGGAAACAGCCAAGAAATCGCAGAAGATCTAGACAAATGCGTCCAGCGGTTGCGTTTCGAGTCCAGAGTCGCAGAGATGGACAGCGTTCAGCTTGTAGGTTTATTTATTCCACTTTTTCCACGGATACATTCATCGTTTCTCATTAAGGCGATGCCGTTGAGCCAATGCATTGGCTGACCGTTTCCATCAGAGCACATTACTTCAATACTCGCTTGTTGTCTTCGTGATTGGAACCACTGGCCAGGGCGACGTCCCTCGGAATGCCACCCTGCTGTGGAAGAAGCTTTTACGGAGGAAGCTCACACATGGCTGTCTCGCAGCAGTGAAATTTACTACCTTCGGCCTCGGTGACAGCTCTTATCCCAAGTACGTCGAGGTCTCTTCCAACGTTGCACATCTTACTTTTATCTTACTCTATTTATTTTGCCTGGTCCTCCCGCTGACTCTCGTAAGATTCAACTGGGCTGCTAGGAAACTGGTTCGCCGTCTTGAGCAGCTCGGGGCTTTGGAGGTGTTTCCCAGTGGCGAAGCCGATGAGCGGCATGCTGAAGGGTGCGTACATACCTACTTGGCAGTCTTTTTTGAGTAAAATGTGAGCTAAACCATTTTTATCAGAACGGACGGGCTTTATCTTCGATGGGTTGCAAAGCTTCAGGAGTGGCTCTTGTCAGCCTATCCTATCTCAGGAGGCCTGAAACCGCTCCCCGAGGACGTGCCGCTCCCGCCTCGGTTCGTCCTGCGATGGGATTCAACAGAGACCCCCAAATCACCATCACTTCCGGAAGATAGCTGTAGCCGCGGACGCAGTCTTCCGGTCGCGGGAGGGCAGTTGTTAACTCTAGTATCGAACGAACGAATCACTGCCGCGGACCACTTTCAGGACGTTCGCCTCTTGAAATTCGACCTTCCCATTGAGAACGACGGTTCGAAATTAGAGCTTAATCCCGGGGATACTATTACGATATTCCCCAGGAACACCGCAGAGGACGCTCAAAGAGTAATAGACTTCATGGGGTGGGGATCCATCGCAGACACCCCCATCACCTGGTCCAAGTGCGAGAAGCCCACGACGATATACGTCGACGACACCTTTACGCTTCGCGACCTCCTCATTCACAACCTCGACATAACCGCCGTTCCCAGACGGAGTTTCCTCCGTAACATATCCTACTTCGCCGCGAACCCGGACCACAAAGAGCGACTCCTCGAATTCACGGCACCGCAGTTCCTCGACGAATACTACGACTACACCACCCGCCCGCGCCGCACCATCCTCGAAGTCCTCCACGAATTCGACTCCGTCAAGGTTCCCCCCGAACGCGCACTGGATACCTTCCCTTTGATCCGCGGGCGAGAATTCAGCATCGCCAACGCGGGAGACAAGCTCCGCCACCCTACGGACCCGAGTCTCCAACGCATCGAGCTCATCGTCGCTCTGGTCCGCTACAGGACCATCCTCCGCAAGGAACGCCGCGGCCTCTGCTCGCGCTACCTCGATACCCTCGCCCCGGGCACCACCATCCCCACGCTGCACAAGAAGTCGTTGACGACCCTAGTCGGATCCGCCGTAGATCCCAAGCCTCTCGTTGCCGTAGCTACAGGAACAGGGATAGCCCCTATCCGCTCCCTCCTCTGCCACCGCAACTCCCAAACCCACTACGCCGAGGAGACGAGAGAGAGCGAAAATCCCACCGTCCCAGCAGCGCCAGCACACCTCTTCTTCGGCTTCCGTAACCAAACGGCAGACTTCCACTTCGCTGACGATTGGCCCACCTTCCCCTTCCTAACAATCCACGCTGCCGAATCCCGCCCCGCACCGCCGGAGACAGCGCCGTCATCCGGTCCCGGGACAAATGTACGCCGTAAGGGAACCTACGTGCAGGATCTAGTGAGGAAGGAAGCCTCTCTCGTGGCTGACATGGTTCGTCGCGATGCCGTGTTTCTCATTTGTGGTGGCTCGCACAAGATGGCTGAGGCGGTCAAGGACGCTGTCCTCTTTGCTATAGAGACGGAGATGGGTGTTCGTGAGACTCAAGAACGAGATAAAGTGTTTAGCAGGTTGAACTGGGTCCAGGAAATTTGGTAGCATAGCTAGAGAGGGGAATGAGAGCATCGCATCCCCACTTTGGATGAAAGGAATAGATACGATATATCGCAATGATCATGATAGAAAGGGGAAAAATCTTTACAGAGAATATTTTTCATTTTTAATTCTTGATATATCCTAGGTTTTATAGACCACCTCGACTCAAGAACGGCCAAGTACATACAACATCTGTACATCTACACACTGTCCATCTCTGTAGGTGACCTAGCACGCCCGCTTCCACACTACTGTTTCTAGTGTTTGTCTGGAACCATCCGACCGTTCCATCAACCGTGTGATTTTGAACATAGAAGAAAAAAAAAAAAAAAAAAAAAAAAGCGAGATAAACGCCAGTATTGCCATGTCAGGCACGTAATAGCACCCACCCGTAAAACATCTGTATTAGAAGGCTGTCCTTCAGACTCCATTCCCATCCTAGTAGAAACCTTGATAAAACGCCCCCCACTATTTACTTGTTCCAAACATAGGGAGAACCAAAAGGAGAAAAAAACTCAGGCGCTTCGCTATAAAGACAAGTATGTCATATCAAAAACGCCCGTGACTCCATGGCCGATATAAAATGTCCCGAATAAAGAGAAAGGGAATGACATGCTGCTAATATAAACAAAATAGAAAAAAGAGGAGGAAGAGATACGTAAAGGTGGGATATAAGTATACGTGTGAGTAAGAGAGAGGCCCTCACGAACTCCTCACCGATCCTCCTCCCAGCTATACCGCCTTTCGGCAAGTTGAGGAACGTGTACTAACTCAGCACCCGCATCTATCCGCTCGAGGCTGCGCGGGCTCTCGAGATTGTGACTGCCGGGATCTTGGTGAGTGGGTTGCAGAGGGCTGACAGGTGGCCGCTTGTCATGGCCTGAGCCATCTTGGCTGGGGGCCTCTTGAGCTAGCCGTTCTTCGACATCCGTGAAGTTGCTACCAAGAGTATCGGTGGATACGCGCGCGTCTTGGTTTGACATCCCAGGAAGGCCGGGGCTTCGCAACTCAGGCCCAGGTGTACGTGGTATGAGGGACCGGCTAGGGCTTGGCATTGGTAGTTGGATGTTCTCCGGCAGAGGTCCTAAGCAGACGATCTTCGCCGGGTCGATTGGCGTTCGTTGGATCTTGCCCAAACTCGAGCTTGTAGAGGAAGGGGATATTGGAGAGACGTCATTGGCAGAGCTGGACCGACTGAGCGATGAGCCTGTGCCGGACGGCCCGGTGACCCCAGCGTATATTGGAGAAGGGAAGGATGGTGGAATGGTCATAGGTGATGGCATATCACCGTTTTCGGTCCAGTCACCGCGAGGACTCATGGGAGAAGGCAAGGACCGAGGTAGAGAGTCGGTGTTAGCGTAGGTTGGAGAGGAGGCTGGCGAGATACGGTCAGAAGGCCTATGTGTCTCTACAGGGCTCACGTCCTGCATGGTCTTTTCTCCGGTGGACGCTTCGGCACTCAGTGTCGTGGTAACTTCCATTGGTGGGCTGTATGCTGGGACTGGTCCTTTGAGACGACGTTCCATCTTGCGCCTTGCGATCTCATAGGCGCTGAGGTTTTCGCTACCCTCGGTTCCCAACTCAGTTTCGCTTATGATGGAATGAGTGTCGGCGTCCAGCTCCACCGGGGGCAAGGGAGCTGGTAGCTCATAGAGCTCATGAGTGGCATCCGCACCAACCTCGGCTGGATTCGCCTCGGTGCCAGACGCCTCCACAGATTCGGCTTTTCTGGACCGTTTTCGTCGGATAATCTTGGAAAAGATTCTGCTGACGGGAGTTTTCGGAGTCTCCGTGAGAATAGATGAGGAGGTGTCCTTGGTATCCTCCTCAAGGAAGGCCTTCGGCATACGAGTCTTCTTTCTTCTACGTCTGCAACAGAAGCAAAAGATGAAGAGAGCAATGAGCGTAGCGACAACTGCGCCAGCTACAATGCCAATCATTTGATTCTTTGAGAGCCCATGCTTGTCGCCTGTATCAAAGGGTGGGGGGTATGGGCTGTTTGGAGGTTGTTCCACAGTTTTAATTTCAGTATCTAGGCTGTCTGGGAAGAGTGCCTGATGGACGGAGAATACAGTACTGTCGTACTTGGTTAGAAGATAGGCCTCTTGAAGGAACGTCCTCCCGAGAATGAAAGTGTTGTTAGGGGCCGCTTTAATGGGGAAGTATGGCACGGAGCGAGCCTTGTACTCGATGGCCATATTGTTAAAAGGGTACTTTAAAACCTGAGCGAATGCGTGGGCAGAGAGTGTGATGTTGACAACACCGGGAACGTCAAGCGGCTGGCCGAAGTCGTCGTTGTTGTCATAGCTGGATAAGCTGAAGGTGAAAGAGAAGGAATCATCAGCCCCGAGCAGATCGAATGTATCATTGACAAGGTATGTGCCGAACTCTGTCCTGTAGGTTAGATTAAAGGCCTCGGCGAAATTGCTGCAGACTGATTCGGGGAGCCACAGGAACGGAGTCGAGCTGTCTATGATGGCCTCAAATGATGAGTTCATGTCCGACAGAACACGTCGACTAGAATCCCACCAGTCAGGCTTGCTCTTATCGGGAACAGAGACGTCAATTCCGCGAACGAGGGCCTGTGGAAGGGCTGTGTCCCTTGTCAGAGTGAACTCGATGTCATGAGGCACAAATCTCTTCTGGTCGTAACCTCCCAGGACCAAAGACGACGGCGTACCGGAGCCCTCTACGAGGTTGGGGTTAGTTCACGGTCGGCTGCTAATCTGACAGCATAGGGGCTGGTGTTATAACATACTGTAATAGGCCCCCGCAGTGTAGCCATACGTATAACTCGGAAACCATCCGTACTTGGCTACCATCTGGCTGAAGGGAGAATCGGAGACCTGATGCCCAAATTCGCCGGATACGATCCCCAAACCAAAGAAGCCGGTGTAGAATTCAGTCGTGTTGAAGGCGGCAATAAGAGCCCTGTCCAGCGCTACCAGAGTCTTGGTTTGCGAGTCCCTAATAACGAGAGTGTCTAGGCCGTAATTGCCGTTGGCTTGGACAGTCGCATACGGAAAGCCGAGTTGCCAGTCGCCGAGCGAGTACCACGTCTTCGATTCCCATATATCAAGGGTTCCGCCACGGAATTTGGGACAGAGTTGCTCGTCTGCAAGACCGTTAATACAAGTAGCCTGGAGGGGAAAGGTCTCGGGCGTTACTAGAACAGAACGAATCCCACTTGACATACATTGAACGCATCCCCCGGAGCCTACTACCCAGGTTTCTGAAAGGCTCGTACTAATGATGAGATTCATCGTCGCCTCGGACACATCGACATTACCGACCCACAACTCAGTGGTCGACCAGTTGCCATCGATGCCATGCCTATACTCCCATAGTAAGCCTTAGCAAACTACACTCCACGATCGGTAGTATGAATTGAAGCATGTCGTGAAGGGCCGAACATACCATCCTTCTCCCACTAGAGACCTCGGCTCCGGGCGAGCGTAAATTGGTGTCAAGCCCGACAGGACCAACGCCGTAAGACAGAAGAGACGCATCGTCGCGATGCCCTAGGCCATGTAAAACACAAGCAACGCGGGAGGCGCCTGGAGGGTGCGTCGGGTCACCAGAAGAGCGCCGGGGATGACATGGGGATGTTCGAGAAGGAGCGTATCAATGGTTTCGCGCGTGATTTATTCGACTCGCAGTCATTTCGCAACTAAAGGCGGTCACTGGCTTTCTCCCTTGAAGTCGTGTCGGCGCTTCTCAATCGTATCACTCGAGACGGCCAAGGAGAAATTATCGAGGACTTCGCGAACATTACACGGCGTAGCTGAGGTAGACGTAGTAGCAGTCGCGGAAGCGGCAAGGAAAACCGAGAACAGCGAGAGCGAAATCAAGAGCGAGTGTATTCAGTTAGTGGCGACCAAGGACGGGCGATGAGAATGGAGGACGGGAAACGGGACCCGGCGGTGGAGGGGGCACGGCAGCCTCAGTGGCCGGCTATTGAGTGGAAAGAGATGGGGATAATTAATATATATTAAAACCCCCTCGCTCCTTCTGCAGATTGTGCTGGGTGTACCAAGTAAATCGACAAATGGGCCACACGATGTACAGTGTGAGGGGACTGACGGCCACCTCCACCTCCTTCCCAAAGGAAAAAGTACAGCATTGATACAGTGCGGTACTTGCTGATGTATGAAGTACTTGTACAAAGGACAGTGTCATCCGACCCTATTTCATAGAACGGCGAGACCGCGATGCATGGATCAATGTACGTATGAAGTACGTACTTCGCCGTGGATGAATTGGTGTTAGGTCGATCCTTGTCTCTCTCGACTCTTGAGCCACGAATTGATCAATTGATTGGTGTGTTGCTACGAAGTCTCTCAATTTGCCCCATGCCGTAGCCTTATTCCCCCAAACAGCTCCACTTGTCCAATACAACATAACTACAGTGTAGATTACGAAGTAGTTTATGAGGACCCAGACAGTTTTTAAGTTTAATCCTCTACTTCGTAGATAATATTCAAATTCGACCACCACCTGGCTTTCACTGGAACTAGGGTAGAGGCTAAGGTTTCGGGCCCAACCACTGGCAACGAGCAACAATTCGAATCAGCACCAAGTGGCTCAGACCCGATGGATAAAGTTTCTGGGGTTCACAACCAAACCACATGGCTTTCCACTCTTGGGGCTTATCTGTATTAGACAACTTCGTAATCTACATCGCATTACTTCGTGGATGCCCCTGGGAAGGACTCAGCGGCCCAGTGCGAAGGCGGGGAATGTCATCGCTGCTGGGGATATCCTGCCTCCACGAATCGTGTTATTTAGATCCTGCAAAAAATACCAGGGTCCGAGGGAAGGAGACATCGATTGAGCTCCCAACTTAGGAAGTAACTGAGCGGATGTTCGCGGCTTCCCGGTTTCCCCAGTTCTCTGTTTCGTGAGCTGGGCCTTCCTTTCTGCGAAGAGCACTTCGACCCTCAGATAATGAGCACCAGACGATTGATGCCTGGCTACAATTGTAGTTTAAGTTGAGCCTGTGACATCGTGAATATTCACATGATAACTCAAGTCGTAACCTTCCTCTTCCACAGGGAAAGTCCAACTCCAGTCAGGGGATAACATATAAGCCTTGCTATTCCATTCACCTCTGAGCTCTGCTGACCCTGGGAAATAACGGTTTACCATTTAGGTGAATTGTAGTTTATATGAGGATGGGTAACCATTGTATTTTCTCTGGAGACGATCGATTCTGGCAGTTCTGGCAGTCCCTTCGCCTTGAGTTTTCCTTCTCACATCGTTTCGATCTCGAAGCTATTCACCTTGATCTCGATCCGATGGGCTTAGTAAGTCACACAATGGCAACAAAGGCGAGAGGGCTTGTCCTGTCCCCTCGATTCAACCTGGTTGAGAACCGACGTCTCAAACAAACATACATACATCCGCGTCCACGCCACTCATGGGATGTCTGCCACTCGCCAAAGTTGGCTGCCACACCCAATATACAATCTGCGTATCCAACCACTCTGGGTAAATTGGCAAAAGCTGCAAGCACAGCATCACTTCCCGCCTTTGGTCCCACAAATCATCTCATGTGATCCCCTTTGCCCTCCCTGGCCATCCGATTTAACGACTTGCTGCAATTTCGTGTTAGGTTGGCTTTTACTGAGAAAGCGAGCGTCGTGCGTATCGTGTTCTTAGACAAGCGTTTGCTAACGAGGAGCTAATCCCTGATGCAGGTTGTGGGACACGCGGGTTTTCGACCATGTCTCTGGTTCCCCGGCCCTCGAGCAATAATATCCGATGAACATGGTCGAACGAGATAATCAATTCCGTCCCATCCAGCAGAGCATATGAAATCCCGGAATTTGAAAGCCAAGGTTATAGAGGAGTGGGCTCATGGCTCCCGCCTCCGGCTGATGATGGCCATCCTATTTTCAAGGCCTAAGACAGCGTCGCCATAGATGAAAACTACCAACTAGGCAGCAGTCCATGTCTCGGGTATGTACGCAACCAAACACCCCAAACGAAGAGGGGAGGCTGAACGTATGTATGTCTTGTTGTCGAGCTGATGCTTTTCGCCACAACGTCCAACTAGGAACACTGATTCCAGGAATGTAGACACGAGAATGAATCGGAATTCTTTCCTCACTGGAAGCCTACAGTGCTAGTCGGGGAATGCGGTGTGGTTGGGCATCCCGAGACCTGCTTGCGGGCGGGCTCAATTGTTGGCAACCTGGTTTAACGCAGAGGGTTGTTGAAAACGCCCTGACTTACAGCTTCTAGTACGAGATCTCGGCGGGCTGCGAGGCACCAGTGATTCACAGGTGTGATAGAGGCTGTCATGTCTTGTAGTTCGGCAGTGGCACGACAGATATTGAAAGCCAACCTACCGAGGTATTCGCATGACCCATTCTGCCTTATGGGTCGCTACTTCGTAAGTGTTCTCAATGACTGTGGCTTTGCACGAATGGGCAGCGTGGATAAAACGCTGCCTGTCTAGCTTGGCTAAGCACTATGTATCCAGTGAACCACCGATCGGCGAGATCGCTATCCTATAAGGTGGTCGTGTTGGGTTATATACATGTGTAGTGTGTTGAGACCGTGATGCTAGCGAAGCCAGGTTGAGCTGTCCAATCGACACCCAAAAGAACGAGCCCGGTTTCCACGGATTGGCCAAGATTCGGGAGGGGGGAGAGGCGGGGGGTTTGTGGGAAAAGAAGCATGCGAAGCAAATGGGTATGACGCTTAGTCTGTCCTTGCACCAGACGGAGCATCCTAGGTTGGCAATACGAGAAAGTTGAGGTGACAGCCTCTGGTTTTCTTGCACAGCAGCTGCATGTTTCAACTAATACCTACGAAGTAGGTTGGCACGAAGTACCGAGCCTCTCGTCAGCGCATTCACATCTCGAAGTCGCTTACTTCATCCTGCATCCACGACTGATTCATGATCTGCCTCGCCTTCAACGAAATGGACCGGCCATCTTGCCTTTTCCACAGCCCTAACCTCTGGGGTTTGTTGATGTGCTGGGCGGGACGTGCTCTCGATTTCCACGATTCGCTGGACTCCTTCACTGTGTGCTCCGTACCGTGCAAAATATATTACCGCACATGCTCGTATTGCTGGTGGGTTCCTCTGAAGGACGCTGTAAGGGAGGCGATCGTCATGTCACCAGATGGGGTCTGAAGGATGGCAGGAGTACATGTTCGCTCATCTCATTACGGCATGTTCACTCTCGGCGTCTCCACGGCATTCGGTTTGACCACCTTCACCCTACTTCGTACTTCGTAGAAGGGCACACCAGGCAAACAGGCCACGGATCTGAATAATGGTACGTTTCATTAATACTGCCTTTTCTGACACTGCCGGATGTTGTCCTGGCATATTCGTTTAATAGGCAAGGGTTGTTACCGACATTGAGTCCTCGCATGCAAGACCCGACCATGAAGAAATCCTGCGAGATGTCGACACTGCCATGATCTTTATTGAGCCGCTTTCAGTCTCATCGCCGAAGATTTCTCCTGGATTTGCCATTAGGAATATGATCGGTGTCTCGAGTGTCCTGAACCTAAATATATTCTTCTATATGCGTTCGGTTTTGTGAGACCAAAACACAGCACGGCACCTACGCACGAAACAGTGTACTTCGTACTGAGTAGTTATTCGTCGTCCATCCCCCAATGTGGGGGAACATCAGGTACCGAGCGAGATGGCGATGATGATGAGGGAGGGATCAACATCTGCGGGTCATTGGTGGCTCCTGGATAGTGAACTAGGGAACAGAGGCTTTGATTGGCCGAATCACGAACAGAGAGCCAGTCCTGCGGCGGTCGAGGCAACGAGGCAAGGCCATTGTGCTGGGAATCCTGGACCCGGATTGCCGATGGAATGAATTGTCCTACTTTTCTCTGGGGTTTTGGGCAATATCGTTGGGTCAATCAATATGGTGGTACCCCTCATTGGTGAGCTAGGAAAACCGTTAATGAACGCATAAAAGTGTGCAAATTGCCCGAGTCAATCCCGCAATTTGGCTGGAACAGACTTAACTGCACTGAAAAGGGGCCAGAGGGTTGAGATCTAGCCAGAATATGGATCTCGGAGCTCATTCGCTCCAGTTCCTCGAACAGAATTTTAAGACTTCTCGCGAGCTCTAAATGGGGCTGGCCGGTCGTGCATGTCGGACCCTTTCCCCGGACGTTGAAGAAACTAGACTCAACACAGGCTTCACGGACCGATGACGGGTGACGGCGCGACCACCTTCACTTCGTACGACGTACAAGAGAGTCATGGTTCATGTGCAATTGGAACCGGCTCAAGACCTGCTTCGTTACGTTTGGGCCTACTTTAGGGACACGGAATGCGAGTACCGAGAATGCATTCCTGGAGGGTAATTACTCGGCGAAGGAGACGAGAGATAGATTGCGCCTCGCTATCCCCGCCGCATCTTCGAAATTGCTCCTAGCAAAAGTATCTTCGTGTCTCAATAATAAGCCGAGCCGTCATGAATGCTCGCCTCTTCTGAATGCCGATTCGGGGCCAGAACTGCAACAAGAGAGAGCCTCACCCACCATTGTGCGAGGGAGCCAGAGAAACGGTGCAGCCCAGGAAGACTGGAAAAAGAAGGGGAAAAAAAGAAAAGCAACATTTATGGGGTCGAAAAAGGAAGAAGAGACCCTCCCGGTCTCTGTTTTCGCACCAGACCACGGTATTTACATGGGGCTGATGGGTCCCGTCCGCACCTTCTTTGAAGGGTAGCGTGGGTGAGGCCTGGCCAAAGCCGCATCACCTGGCGATCAGCCGAAAATGCAACCATTTAGGTTGGTGAATCTTCTAATCTTCTTCTTCGCTTAGAATGTAGGGATGATGAACTCGAGGCAACTTGCATACTGCCAACTAGTTTATTATGTTCTCCCGGAAGGCTCGCCTCATGCGAGAGTGCTGGCTGAACGACAATAGTGTACAAGTACACTCTTAACGTTGCTTTGTTAAGAACTGGCCGCGTTCCTACAACCCACTCTGGGTGGACCCCTGTGGTATAGTGTAACTCGAGGACAAGGACCGGCGCTGTTGGTGATAAACCACTATTACCAGGCTGATCTGACAGACGGCAGCCAGCGTCACGGTGGATGTGGCGATGATGGTAGGGGCGCTGCCATTCCAGTGCACCAGTGAGATAACATTAGTGTACGAAGTTCATCCCTAAACCTACCGGTATTTTGAGCCAGCCCAGGCCAGGCGCTGATCTGGCGGCTTGACACTCCACTACACTAGTGGTCCTCGGCCTAGCTGGTCATGTCTCGGGTCCCAGGCCGGGTCCCCCTTAGATACATAATAGTGTACAGACCGGTTCGTCTCCTGCATGTCTTGAATCGGCCCATCTAAGAGAAAGTGTGGCACATCTCGGAGAACACCTCTTTTGAGAAGGGACCGATCACGAAAAGGTCGGAGAAAGGGATCAACAGTCCCTAAACCTAACTAACGACTAGCGGTCTCGCCTCCGGTTAATGTTGAGAGAATTTCTCGACTCCCACCGAAATTATCAATACCAACCCCGGGATCTTGCTTTTGCGCAGCCGCTGGGCCACACCAGTCGCATGCACGCCAGCGTTCTGATTAATTCTTGGCTGGAGGATCGAGGAGAGAAGTCTGGCTGACGTCGGCCGGTGTGTGTGGGTGCGTGCCGATTCTTGCTACGAAGTACGAAGTAGGCTTTCGTGCACTAATATTCCACACAGACGCGCTGAAGATGGTGAGAGCGAAATGCGGCGTGGGGTGGGTAACTTTTCGGGTGGTTCCCGACCTCCGGGTCTTGATTAAAGGCCTTGGCAAGGAGATCTTGACTTTGTTTGGATATGGCCCAGATGAAGAGGTACACTAGACACCACAGAGGCACAGTGCCTTTGTGTTCTCTGCAGAGCTGTCCACTTGTAAGTCTGGTACTTGATTGATCAATGGTCCCATGCTCAATCATGGCACAGGTCCGCCTGACAGGATCAAATTTGTATTAGTGTTCAAGCTAATACTTCGCTGGCACTACTTCATCCACTATAGGTACGATACCACCAAGATGCAGGTCGCAGCTCATTTGCAGCTCGGAGTGCAGACGATACATCCACTATTACTCCATACAATGAAAGCTAGGCTACACTGCTCGGCGCACGAAGTACACCCGCTGTGCTACGGAACAGTACGAAGATCGGATGGGCTGAATGCTCAAGCTGTACGAAGTATCTGGCCTGTTGTTGACCTCTGCTGCTCTCACTTTCACCACACTAGATGCTGTGGCGTCAAGTGCCTATAGTGTACTTCGTGCTTCGTAGTGTAGTGGACTTCTGTTGGCGCAGATCCACTGTCCTTCGTACATAGTTTACGAGGTACACTGCAGCGATTCCTGGGTACTGCCAACCTTGGCTTGGACGACAAGGAATGTCCTGGACTCGCCTGGCCCAGTCGTGGATCCATGCAGCTCCTTCGATCGCAATTCCACGTCGTCAGCCCACGGAAATTTACGAAGTCGATCAGCGAGATCGTAGCCAAGTACACTCCACTACCACAGAGTACGACGCTGGATTGTGCTCGCCCGCACGGGATGGAGCTGGACCATAGCAAGACATCAAATGGACCTGCCTGCCCTTGTACTATTGTCCCAGACCTTCTTCCCGGTATCCTCGCCCGCCCCTGTCCCCCTGTCCCCCTGTCTAGCCGATGTTGCTGCCCCGTCCGAACGTGGCCCGGCTCACACTTATACCCCATACTTCGTACTTCGATACTTTCGCGTACTCCTTCTTGACCACTCCCATCCTTCAATCCACCATCCCAATGTGTTAACTCGAATATTAACCCCTCAACACCCATATTACTTTTAATGGGATCACTGTCCTGTCCTGTCCACATTCCTGCCGTCCCAGTCTCACCATTTGCTTGACGAGTTGCTCATTTACTGTTGTCTCCCACCGAATTCCGAATTCTATCTCTCACCTCCCGCGCGTTATACTAGACCCTGCCGCTCGAAATCCCCCCAAAAACGACCATGTTAGCTGTTAGAACTGTGGAGGAAAAGTCCCGGTAGACCTCGACCGGAGTTCATAGCGACGTCGAATTGATAGAAAAAAGTTTGATTCGGGCAAGGCGCCCTTTGTTTCTTTCACATTCCTTTGGGAGGGACTGGCGCGGGAACTATACAATCCACTCACGCCGTCAGCATGGCGATCCGAGACCTAGCACTGCTTGGCCTCGTAGTCTTCTGGGGCCAACCCTCCTCTGCGGCGCGGATAGGTAGGCATTATTGAGAAGCGCCCTTTTTTCTCCCAGCGTTGTGGAGTATAAAGTCGAGTTGGAAACCCGCGATACTGATACTGCGTTGATGTAGGTCTGCGACTGCATTGGCAACGACAGCTGAATGAGACCTTGCCCTCCCGATATACCTTGGTCACTGCAGAATCACCCTTACCGCCACCACCTGTCAACATCGACGGCAGTGCCGGCACAGACCCCACGCTATCTTCACAACCAGACGATTCGCCGTCCGTTGAATCTTCTTTGGAGTCCACAGAATCGCCTGACGATAACCCTCTCGACGTCCCCGGACAAACGCCCTCACAAAAGCCGAATGAGCCAACGGCCGCGCCAGACCCCAGCGACCCTGGCGATTACAATGAGTCACCAAGCTCAGATGGTGAGAATGGAGCCAGCCCCTCCGAGTCCTTGGTGGCATCTGATGATGGGGCTGCGTGTACTTCTCTTGCGCCAGGAGAAATCAAGACGGTCGTCTCCATTATATATACAGAAACCATTACTTGGACTGGAGATCCTTCGGATTATACTCCTGCGTATCCTACTCTTGAGATCCCGACGTATTGTGATTCGGTGCGCGGATCGCCTACGACTGTGCCGCCAGCGATACCTACATCACTAGCTGATGGAGGCAGCGCTATGGACAGCGTGACGTTCGAAACGGCCTGTATAACCCAGGCTGATGACATGACGGTCTGCTATACGGAGACTTACTTCAACCCTTCTTTTGTCTTCAATAGTGAGCTCTCTACTTCAAACCCTCATCCTATTACTCTACCCTTTTACGAGGCTCCAGGTGAAGGCATCAGGCCTTCGCTTACTTCGACCTTCTTTGTCACGTCTAAGAACCCCAGCGTCGTCTTCCCCCCGGTCCAAACGCCGGATTATGGGGCGGGAAAGAGTGTAAATGGAAATGATGGAGGTGGAAAGAACACCCACAGGCCTGCAGATAGTGACCAAACACCAAATCCAGGTGGAAAGAACACCCAAAAGCCCGCAGATGGTGACCAAACACCACGGCCTCCTTATCAGAGCATGCTTGCGACGGATTTGGACAAGCGAGGAGTCATTATCACGGCGGAACCTACCCGGGTCATTATTGATGACAGGACCATCTCCAACATTAATCCCACGGCAACGACTAGGGTCACGGTAGGCAATGCCGTCTACGAAATTAACCCGAGTCAGATTATCCAGCTGGGCGGAAAGACGATAGATCGAGGCCTTGGGGGCCAAGGACTCTACGTAGCGACCCCGACCTCGGCTGTCATCGATGGCCTTTCTATAGTGGTCTCCGGTCCCTCTGCTGTTATCGGTGGCTACACGTACACCATAGGACGGACGGCCGAGACGCAGGTAGTACAAGGTCGGACGGTCGTTATTAGCCCTAGCGGAATAACTGTCAAAAACAAGGGAGCGGGTATAACATACGACGCAAAGATACCAGAACAGACAGGAGTTATTGTCGCCGGCGGAGAACTTATGACGGCGATTGGGAAGTCGGTGGTCGTGTTGATGCAGACGACCATTACGTACGGCGTGGACGTCGCGCCACAGACAGAAACTGTCGATGATGATACCATCGTGATTGGCCCCTCCTATGTTGCCGTCCACGGCACGACGATAGGAGGCGATCGTCTCGGAACATCACAGACAAAATACGACATTGTTGGTGGGGCTACGCTTACGCAGATAGGAGCATCCAAGGCGGTGATCAAAGGAACGACCTTTACCGTCGGTCCCGGAACAGGGACAACCACGACTTTTGTGGGAGGCGAAACTATCACGATTGCGCCAGAGGGTCTTACAGTGGGTACACTGACCTTACCGTATCCTTTTGGTCCGACAATCGTCACGATGCTTCCGACACCCACCAGAACTGCGGCACCATCCGTAGGGGAGGACGAGGAAGATGCAGGAATAGCTTTTAGACCGAACTGGACGGCGGGGATCACATCATTATGCATTGCGATTGGCGTCTGGGCTTTGGGATTTGTGATTTGAACACGGGGGGAAAAAAAGCTGGATTGGAGCGTTCTTCGGGACATATTCTTGTTTCTCTCTCTTTCCTTACAACGCGACACCCGCAAGTTGGCAATGGCCTCATCTTGCTAGCAGTTCGCCGCGTTGGCCATATCCTTGGCTGTTTCTTTTTGTTTTTCTTTGTATATGTTTATGACGACACGATACCCCGGCCATCATGGGGTTTTCTCAACTCGCTAGTATGGCACTGAATGGATGCGACTGCTGGTTTCGGGTGTTACACGTGGGATGCGGAGGAGCCAGAAAGGGCTGTTTTCAAGTTTTGCGTCTTTCGCTGGCCTCCACGAATCGACGATCAACATGAAGCCGAGGACCGATTCCTGTGGCATATTGGCGAAAGGGGTGTGTATATTATCTTACATACGACACGGGGGACCGCGCCGGAAGGGAAGGGAATGGAAAGACTTGGAGGAGGACAGGACCCTCTTAAGAACACCTCCGCCCAACCCTTTCTATTCCCCAATTCCTTTTTTGATTTGGAATAGGTCGGTCTTGTACGGAGAAGGAGCACGATACCGGGTAATCGGCGCAAAAAGGCAGGAACTGGATTACGGGAACGGGAACGAACAATCAAGAAAGTTTCTTGGTTTGCACCTTTTTACTTCCTTTGTTGGATATTGGAGCACCGGCTTGTTTCTACCAAGGCAGATAGAGATACTTAATACAGGCATAAGCTTGATTGGAAGAAATACTAGATCAAAAAGAGGCTTCGGTTCTTCTTGGCAGGGCTGTGACGGGTGCCAACCACGAATCTGCAGGGGAATCGGGTTCTGTCCAGCGTCACAATACTATAACTTGTTCACTGGAGAGAAACGGCTTTTGGAGATCCTCGGGGCTGAAAATAAGCGTCTAGCCTCTTTCACATCATTCAACCCCTGATTCGCTGATGTTTTCCCATCAAAGGGTACACACAATGACAAGCCCCCTTTTCGGCGCAGTATCCCGAATGGGGAACAATTTTCGAGCTTCCCGGGAGACCAACGATGTACAAGGCGAGCTGAATGTCGTAAACTAACAGGACAAGTACATCTGCACGTTTCCGTGGTCGAAAGGCTACTCGGGACGACCCCAGTGAAGGAGAAGGGGAAAAGATACTCTATCTGTGTTCGTCTGTAGTTCTGATAGGATAAGCTTTCGCTGAAGAGTTGCCGATTCCGTGTGATTTGATGCTGTGGCCCTCGTCATTTCGGGCCGTTTTTCTTCCAACGGTTTGAGCGCTTTTGCTTGGTTGAGTGTGCTCAGCCCTACCTGGCATGGCTTTGGTGTTAGGGATGACTGGGGGTTTTGATACCGCGTCCAATTTTTCCCTTGGCCAATGATCCTTCTCTCCCCCAACGGGGGACGGTGGAATAGGGAGATCAAAAGAGGTACGAAGGGTCGCGTAAAGACGCGACATCACGAGCAAGGGCAGGACACCAAATTTCAAGAGTGAAAGATCAAAAATGTTGGGTTAAGATGGACCCACAAAGGGTGAGAAGAAAAAACGCGCAAATGTAAATCAAGGTACACCCAAAACACAAACATAGACTGCGACATGACATGGGTCGCCGCTAGGTATGTAAGTGAGCCGGGGAGGGAGTTCTCCCACGGCTAAGAAAGATATTGCGCAAAACTCAATGGTCAAAATCGGCGTGCGCGCACAACTTGACGGGAATTATGGCTAGGTTCACGAAATCGACCACCCCCTCAGAATTACGACCCCAACTCAAGCCTCATTCCCAACTGGCGTGGCTTCCCTTAGGGTGGTGACCCGCCCCTGTTCCCGGCTGCTGGTTTCTTCGACTTCTTGCCCCTTTTCTTGAACGTAATAGGGAACCCAAACTCCCCGGGGCTGCTGCTAGTACTAGCTGGGGCCGCGCCGAAGTAGTCTTCCACAAAGGGATCGCCACTCTCATAAAAGTCGGTTGAAAAGTCATCGGAGAATGCGGAGGCTTCCGCAGCCGCAGCCGCGGCGAGGGCATCAATGTCCACCTCGCCAGCATTACCTGCCACCGTGCTAAAGGAGGACGAGGCGGAGTCGAAGCCATCTCCAGTGAAGGAACCTGTGTCGCTGGTGGCACGCCGAATCTCATCCTGGACGAAAGATTCCTCCGACATCATGAGGGCGTAGAGCACTGACTCTTCTTCTGTCAAATCACCCAACTCGCCTGGACCAAACTTCGCTTTCAGGTACTGATTGCGCTCGGACACTTGGTCGAGTTCGTCAAGTTCCGCACTATCCAGACCGCCCTTTGATCGCTTCCGACTTGAAGGGTGTGCGGCTGAGCCGTAGGACCAAGATCGAATGAAGGCGCCAAAGGCAACGACGCCACACAACTTTGTCGGGTCTGGATGGAGGCAAATGGATGTTGCAGCTGAGTATTGGTGATTTCGTAGTGCTGGGTTGATATGGGCTAGATGCCGAGGTACCCGATTTCCCGATCTCGAGTTGATGGTTCGAATAGCCGCCTTGTTCGCGGAGAGTGGATCCCACGCCTGGACGAGTCCATCACTGCCACCATGAACAAGATACAAAGCGGTCAGAGCGAGGGAGGAAACCTCAGGAGAGTCGGTATGGATGAGCTTGACCATCGACAGACTCGAAGTACTGGGATCTCGACCATTCCAAATCATCACAGTGCCCTTGTCAGTACCCACTGCCAGGAACCGGGCTCTGTCGCCAGGGATCTCAGCATGGTCGTTCGCCGTGCTTGACGCTGAGGCTTTCGCGCTGATAGCGACAAGGGGGTCCTCGGACAGTGTGGAGAGAGCACAGTTGGACGTGTCTAGTGCTGACGACGTAATTCTAATGAGTGAATCGCTGCGAAGGGAAGCCGGGGTCATAGACCAGGTATCGGCTCCGGAAACGCGAGATTTTGCTGAATACTTGGTGGTGGTGCGTGGACCGCCCTGCGAAAACGCCCTTGTATAGCGTTGGACACGGGCAGGCTGATCTTTGCCGTAACCGCAGTCGATTACAAACATGGCCTCACCAGCTCCATCCCCATCATCGGCAGCGAAGTCTACCTCTAGCCGCCTTCGCATGTCCCAACCTTGATAGGTATCCCGAAAGTGCATTGGTCGACGACTGCTCCATTGGCCGATATCAAGAGCCTCACTTTCCCAGTCTTCGGCGCTGAGATTCATCATGTTGGACGAAGAACGAGGCACCCTAAGGACAGTTTCAGCTGTAGGGTTGCCATGTTGATCATATTGAGACCGAGGCTTGCGGCGCGTTGACTCTAGAAGATGCCATTCAACCGATCTTCCAGACAACCACGCATTTCGAACCATATTCTCTTCATCCGTGGAACGGCCGATGGGCTCGGGGATGTCTTTGAGGTAAAAAACTTCACCAAGAGCATTGAGAGCGACCGCCCAAACTCGGCCGGCAGCCCGTCGGGCAAATGTGTAGTTCTCGTCAACCTTCAAAGCGATGATAGGAACCCCGGGGCTTAGAGCCCATCGGCATGCCATATCTCCATCCTGAAACCTTCGACGAGCGGTTTCACGACCCAGGGAATACGATGTCACAATGCCCGTAGTGGACCCGGTCATCATCCCAACCATCGTGTGGGTCAGCATAGGAACATTGCTGTACTTGGCAATCCAGACACTTGAGATGGCTTCATCCGCCGAGGAAGCAGGCACTTCGGCGAAAGCGGAAGCTGGCTGAATGCCATGATCAACATATCTTGCACGGTGCCCGACACTAGGCCGAAAGTAGGGAAACCCTCCCGGAAATCCTTCACCAGCGATAAAGCCGTACGTCGGACTAACGTCCATGACGTTTGGCAATGCCGCTGGGCCTTCCGCAACACCATACAAGGGCAACGTCGGGAAAAGTTCCTCGACTTGAGCGAGGGTATGAACATCAGCAAGGCCCCATTTTTCAATCTTGCCCGTTATAGGGTTGCTCATGGAGCCCGCGCCAAGGTCCGCGCCGCCATGGATGGCCTTTGGAGGGCTCTTCTGACTCGTGAAATCCGCGCAGATGTTGGTTACCACGCAGGGAATCCTCGAGTCATACGTCAAAATAGCATTGAACCTCTTTACGAGACGCCCAGAGCCGTCGACAGAGCCTGATGGTCGGCCGTTCACAAGCCCGCGAAGGAGCTGGCTGCGTAGGATATATTCACTTTGCCAGGTTGCAGTGCCTGTCAAACGCGTGAAATAACGCAGATTGCTAGGAGTGACGTCATTTCCTGGGTCTTCCCAGACTGGGTCAAAGTCGTCATCAGCACCGACGAGGACCGACGACTTGCTGGAATACAGTCGCTGGAACGCTATTTTCCAGGCATGAGGCGTCTTGACCAATGTGTAGAACTGCTTCGAGACAAGAGCCATGGCGGCGTAGGAGTCGGGATGCAGGTACGACAGGATATGGGTCAAGACTTCTATACACGGAGAGGTGAGGAACTGGTCAGTAATCGAAACTCACGGCCTAGACCAGCACCGAATTATCGCTCACCATTTGGGAAATCCGTAATATTGGGGCCGTCAGAGGGGGCGTCGCCGACGCGTTTGATGACTTTGAAGCCTACGCGGCGTCTTGGAGTGGCGACTACGGGAACTAGAGCATTCTCATGTTCAGAGACGCGTTGTCCTGGCGCACGACGTTGTCCCCCCGGAGAGCGATCCACAACATTTAGTCTGCGTAGGCGTTCGTTGAAATTCTCGATGTCGATGCCGCCAAGCCATGCCTCTCCAGAAACACCCGAGGCCGCATCGGAGATGACGGATGGGCTTCGAGGGTTTGGGGAATGAAGCTGGGAAGCTGAACCCGGGGTATGATTTGCCTGGAATCCATGATTGGGAGAGGAGGGAGAGGGGGCGCTAGTGCTCCGTGATGATGTTGTCGTCTGGGTTGAAGATTGATGAAAGACTTGTTGCATGAAGCTGGGAGTTGAACCTCTGCCAAGTATGAGCCGCGTACTGTGCAATCAAGAACTTCTTGCACAGTCGTAGAAAGCGTCGAGGTCTTGAAGGGCGAAGAGCTGCGATACACTGAATGAACAAAGTAAGAAGGTTGAGGCTTCCGAGCTACAGCTGGCAAGATGCTCCGGACAAGCTTTGGATGGATGGGAGGCTAGGTTTCCAATGAACCTGAGTAAGGGAGTCGTACGGGCGCGGTCATGTACAATATTAGGAGAGCAAGCAAGATGAGGTTGTGTCAGATCCAATTCACACGTCGCGACGAAGGTTGGAAAATTGCGTCTCAGAGACGCCTCGGACCGTAGTTTAACCGGGAGATTGGATGGACAAGGAAGGAAGGTTCAAGTTGATCGTTGAGTCATCGCAGCCCTTGTTCCGAAGTAGACTAGACACGATAATTTGACGCGACAAGATACCACATTCTTCGCTCCAGTCCTAACGAAACCCTGGTAGGTACTCCGGGGTCGACGATTGAGAGGAGAAACATCAATTGATGGCACAGATCGCTGCGAAATTCCCCTAAAGATAATATTTTTATTTCGTAGCTCTAGATTTCTCTTCCTAGAATTGTAACAGCTGGCGAATTTGGGTACTAGTTTGATATCTGCCGCATGGAAGTACCTCATTTAACAGACTGAGGGTTAGCACGTGCCGATAAGATAAGATCGAGTCAATCCCACAGAGCTGGATGTGGCATTCTGCCACCTGCCCACCACTTCATTGCCACTCACCCCACCATGTCGAGTTTCTTGGTTAAAAATTATTTACTAGTAGGCAAACTCCACGACATCCCACCCAAATCGACGTAAGGCACCTCACCTCGAACTTCACCCAGGTTTTCTCGCCTTCCGCCGCCGGTTTCCTCTAGAATCCACCTGTGTATCAAATATTTTTCGGGCCAAATAAAACTTTTCCCAGATTATTCCGATAATATCTGCGACTATTTCGGCGTATTCGCATCGCGAACTTCACCCCTACCAACCCTCGCGACCGCAGGCATAGCAACCCCGCCTCTTTAACCTCTTTCTTCTAACCGACCTAACATCAAACGCCGCGTCGACGTCAACCTACAACCGCCAAGATGTCTTTATCAAACTGCCGTTTCTACGAGGAGAAGTATCCGGAGATCGATAGCTTCGTCATGGTTAATGTGAAGCAGGTATGACAGACATCGGCAAACAAACACAAAGCGAACATCCAGTCAAAGCTCCCGCCCCGTGCCCTAACCGTTCGAGATTATAGATCGCCGAGATGGGCGCCTACGTGAAACTCCTCGAGTACGACAACATCGACGGCATGATTCTCCTCTCCGAACTTTCGAGGCGACGCATTCGGAGTATCCAGAAGCTCATCCGCGTGGGTCGCAACGAAGTCGTAGTGGTTCTTCGAGTCGACAAGGAGAAGGGTTTGTTCACCTTCCGCCCAGCATTCAGTCACTACTGAACTGGTTGCTACTCGCTCGTCTCCCCCCATAGTATAGCCGCTGACCTGGTTGCATTTTATTATAGGATACATTGATCTTTCCAAGCGCCGAGTGTCCACCGAGGATGTCATAAAATGCGAAGAACGTTACAACAAGGGCAAGATGGTGCACTCCATCATGCGTCATGTTGCTGAGAAGACCGAGACCCCCATCGAGGACCTCTACAAGGCTATCGGCTGGCCCCTGAACAAGAAATATGGCCATGCCATCGATGCCTTCAAGATCTCGATAACGTGAGTATAAGAAACAACCAAACATTCGATTGTCTCTGCGGGACGTGTTTGTTAACATCCACCCCCATGCAGGAACCCCGATGTATGGAATGACATCACCTTCCCCAGCAATGCTGTAAAAGAGGAGCTGTTGTCCTATATCGGAAAGCGCCTTACTCCTCAACCCACCAAGGTCCGAGCTGACGTCGAAGTCACCTGCTTCGGGTACGATGGAATCGACGCCATCAAGACGGCACTTTCCCAGGCCGAGGCACGCGACACCCCCGAGACCCAGGTCAAGGTCCGCCTGGTATCGCCGCCGCTATACGTTATGACCAGCACTTGCCTGGACAAGAACGAGGGTATCAAGCGACTTGAGGAGGCCATCGTCGATGTCCGGACCAGTATCGAGGCTGCGGGAGGAAAGCTGGAGGTGAAGATGGAGCCTAAGGCCGTTACCGAGAGCGACGACGCGGAACTGCAAGCGCTCATGGAGAAGAGGGAGAGGGAGAATGCCGAGGTTAGCGGAGATGAGAGTGTCAGCGAAAGCGACGACAATGCGCCTGATACGATTTAATTCATATCTGAAAACTCGAGAGAAGCGAACGCATTTGATTGGGACCATGCCTGAAGCACGGCAACGGTTCCTGATTCTGTAATGTCCTGGCACCATATACATGGGGGGATTGCATGGCCAAAAGGAGGGGTTATATAACAGGGCTGGCGGTTCGGTTGCACATGTGCTCACGGCAAGGGGATCGCTGAATGAGGAAGAATTAGGGGGGGGTTGTGTCCTCTGGCATAGCATTGTTCCTGGGGGTTGTCAGCTAAAAGTGCTCTGAATGTTTTGTGGTATGGCGCAGGCCCAGTTTTTGTTATTAAAAATCAATGGCGGGTTTCATGATTGTCGTATTTCCGAACTGGTGAGCTAAACCGGGAGAGCATCTGGTTATTCAACGAATCTCCCGTCCATTCCGGTTTTCATCTTCGCGACTTAAACGGCAGAGGTGGAAGTGTCTCTCACCATCTTGACCTCTCAACTGAAGCCACAAAACGCCACAAGTACACTCGAAGGGTATGCGCACTGTCTTGCCAACAGCCAATTTACTCCATCCACCACAGTTGATTATTCAGTTAACACTATGTGGCGCAAAGGTCGTATGTGGCGTGACCTCTGACGAGCAGAACTATTGCAGTTGTTCCCAAACTTCAACGTTCAATAATATAGTATTCACGACCGGATCCCAATGCACCGCTAGATCAGGTCTCAAGGCACCTCATGGGTTGGAACGCTAGACCCATATCCCCGAAGGCCAATTTCAACCGAGCCCTAACATAGGCCCTCCATGGCAGCGTCGTCGGCATGGAGGAGCCGCGGCCCCTTCCTCCTGGACTTCTCGCGACGACTCGTAAGCTGGGCGACTTGGATTCCGGTTGCGATTTGCTTTAATGCCTTTGTCGCCGAGGTCACGTTCATAAAGGGGGGCTCTATGTACCCGTTTCTGAATGGGGACAAAGATTCCACCCTGCGAAGTGACGTTTGCCTCAATTGGAAGCTCTATCCTCACCTCGGCCTCTCGAGGGGCATGATTGTCACATTTAAGTATGCCTGGTTTCTAGAGTTTATCCCAATTGATATAATCCTTCCACGAGGACCCTTTCTCTTGTCGATCCATTGACTAATTTGGCACTCTTCCAATGTTCACAGATCACCCCTCGATCCCGACAAGATCGCCGTGAAGCGCATCGTCGGCCTCGAAGGAGACCTCGTCTGGTCGCGTCATGCCCAACACTACGATGCTATACGTGTTCCAAAGGGCCACATATGGGTAGAAGGCGATGCAGGCAACGACCGAGAATCTCTCGACAGCAATGCTTATGGACCCATCTCCGTTCGACTGGTAACAGGCCGGTTAACGCATATATTATACCCGTGGAAGAAGTTTGGAAAGATTAAGTGGTGGGAGTACCGGCTTAGGACAGGACCGGAATATAGGAGGCCGTGGGGACACTGAGCTGTATGGGTTGGCTGTCTTTCCTTCCCGATGATGCTCGGATGATCGTGTATATATTCAACTGTGGTTATTATAGACTGGAAACGGCTATGACGGTTTGTTAGATTAGGACATATCATGAATCAAAATCTGCCTTCCTACCTTGTTAATTCTAGACTCTAAATCTATTTCGAGATTCTTTTCCCCTGTCCCTACTAGCTCTATGCGTGAGGTCTATTTCTTATTAATCTGCCTCATCAAACCGGACGCTCCGGATCCTGGACGTATGAAGAGGTGGTTTTCCGGAGTGGTCACAGTCATGAACTTCCTCGTCAGTCGTTACTCTACTCATACATGTGGGTAACTGTGAAACGTATCCCACCTAATACCTGGCTTATATTTAAAGAAGAAAAAAAATAAGTTAGATCCACGGATGCCAGACAAAATTCACCAGGATCAATTACGAAGCAGAGTCCATCTTGACTTGCCACTGAGGCTGGACCTGGTAATTGAATTTACGTCTCGTTCCACTGGTTGAATGGAGCACAGTGCTTCGGGCACGGACCACGCCGACTCGGGCAACCACGGTCGACACTCACAGACGACAATTTTTTTCCCTCCTCCATCAAAATCGTGTGGACTTATCAACGCTCAGTATTATTACGCCTCACGGCCCCCCATATCCTGACCGCGACCTCGCCTTCCCAACTAGGCAGCTAGCCGGTTGCTAGGACGAGACGGCCGCTTCGTGCGTGCCACAGACGATCGTTACTTTTCCAGAAAACAGAACACGAAAAAAGGACAAACCTTACCCGCCATCTCTAGGGGATAACCTGCGATGTCCTTTGCGAGCCAGCTGCCCAACTCTACTTCGACGACCACGACGACGACACAATCAGCGGCGGATTCGAACCTCAACCCGATCCCAGTCTCTCAAACGGTCGCCGGCTCGCAAGCGACAGCTACTCTCCTCTCGGTGGTGGATGACCATGCGGCGGGAACGCGTGCGCTGCAGGATATTAGCTTCGGGGGCCATTCCATCAGTCATAATATGACGGGCGGCCAAGACGTCGAGTCCGAGGGGCGGCCGCCTTACACTCACGTAAGGATTTTCTCCATTTACGGCGATGACCCGGCGGGTTCGCCTTGTATCGGAACGTGCGGGCCCAAAATATCCGGATTACTGACTTGTCTTCTTGGTAGGCTATGTTGGCGGGAGGCATTGGCGGCTGCACCGGAGACTTATTAATGCACTCTCTCGATACCGTTAAGACACGGCAGCAAGGCGATCCTCATATCCCACCCAAGTATACATCACTTGGCTCATCCTATGCCAAGATATGGCAACAGGAAGGCTTACGAAGAGGCCTATACGGAGGGTGGATTCCAGCAGCCCTCGGTTCGTTTCCCGGCACTGTCATGTTCTTCGGCACATACGAGTGGAGCAAGCGATTCCTCATAGATCACGGTGTCCAGCAACATCTCTCATATCTCTCAGCTGGTATGTATACTCCCGCAGTATAGGACACTTACATCATCCGACTGGAATCGCTCACATTTTGTGCTTTCCCCAGGTTTCCTTGGCGATCTTGCCGCATCGATCGTCTATGTCCCGTCCGAAGTTCTCAAAACTCGCCTCCAATTACAGGGCCGATATAACAACCCTTATTTCCATTCGGGCTACAACTACCGCGGAACCATGGATGCGGCGAGAACAATTGTTCGGAACGAAGGGTTTTCTGCCTTGTTCTACGGCTACAAAGCTACCCTCTACCGAGACCTCCCGTTCTCCGCGCTTCAGTTCATGTTCTGGGAACAATTCCACGCCTGGGCGAGACAATATAAAAAGAGTCGAGATATCGGTGCCCCCCTCGAGCTTTTAACTGGTGCCACAGCAGGCGGTCTCGCTGGTGTCATCACCTGCCCCTTAGACGTAGTCAAGACGCGACTACAGACTCAGCTCAACCCCAATATTCCCGAGCAACCGCCCATCCCGATGCAAGGAGTCCATGCGCCCACCAATACCCAGAAGCGCTCTATTTCTACATCCTCGCCTTCCACCCATACACCTCGACCTGGCGCGATCAACCTCCAGACTTCTTCGGTTTTCACCGGGCTTCGCGTAATATACCAAACTGAAGGCATCGGCGGATGGTTCAGAGGCGTTGGCCCACGTGGTGTCTGGACGTTCATCCAGAGTGGTTGCATGCTTTTCTTGTACCAACGATTATTACGACAGCTGCAGGTCTGGATGCCAGCCGAGGAGACTGAGCTATAACGGAAACGCTCCTCGAGCTCGGCCGATCCTACCGTCCTCCCCTTCTCCTCTTCTTTTTGTTTTTGTCCCTCGTGTGTTGTTTTGCTCGACGACCACCTAGAGTCTTTATCGGCATAGTCAGGAGCGATAGACTTGTGTATTAGTATGCATCTGATGTTGTACATGTCCAAAGAAGGATATTTTTTGGGTGTTGGAGTTTGGTAGACAAGAGTTGAGGACATAGACCACGGGTCTTCCCTTTTTTCTCTCTTTGATTTGCGCTTTTTGGGAAGAGATGCTATAGACTTTATATTTAAAATTCTCCTATGAAAAAAATATGTACTGTATAAATGTAACATTCGTTAATTCAATCATGCAAAAAGTAGAATGACTGTTGCTACCAGCATCTCATGCTCACGTTGCAGCTGGAAACCTTCGACTTTGTCGATTGACATTTCATGGTGGGGGCGGGGATTGGTACACAGTAGTTGGCGAGGAAGGAGCTTGGATCACTTCGCGTGCATCTTCAGAGTCGCGACAACTCTTAAAATCTTCCCATCCTTCCCTCCTCCAAACCAATTGAAACAGCAGCATAGCACTCACGAACCTTGAACAATCGAATAACCCACCTTAGTCTTCCATACTTCTTTCAGCTCTCTCAGATTCCAATCACAATGGATCTAGAAAGGGAAATCACCCCCAAGAGGGAACAAACCCCAACCAACCCTCCCCTCTCCTCCATCCCCCAGAAACGGGCCCACGACGAAGCCCACGCCCCAAGCGTCCCCTCGCCGCTCAATCCCGAAGTCAAGTCCTCCAAAGTCCCGACGCCAGCGACAGACGAGATGGCCCCCGCCACGCGGGACAAGCCCGCCAGGACGAAGAAGGAGTCCGCGAAGAAGCGCGAATCGAAGGGCCTCGATGGTGGGAGCAGTCGCGCGACACCGGATCCGAAGCTCGCGCAGGCGGTGGTGGTGGACCCGAATACGTGCTCGCCGCTGAGATATAAGTTGGCGCCTCCGCGACCTTCGGATTTCGAGCCGCCGAAGGGCCCTGTGTTCACGCCGCACCATGAGCTTGTGAAACCGGAGAGGAAGAAGGTTCAGTTTTACGAGACCTCGGATCAGTAAGTTTGAAGGGGGGTTGTGAAGCCTGACCTTGTGTGTGATCATTGTAGTGGGCGGTTTACTGACACTGGTACCTTTGTTTTGCGGAACACAAGTGTCTACAATAAGAAGAACTTTCACTACACACACTGCATCGCGGACCCTGCGTTCCCTTCGTCGTTTTACTATCGCCAGACCGAACCCGAACCTCTAGGACCACATATCAGCTTCGAAGATGCTGCGACGCACATGTACTTCGACGAGACCGGTCACCACATAACTACCGACAAGGGGTTCCGCATGGCGAGAGCCAACGTCGCCGTCCGTGAAGGCCGCTGGTACTGGGAGTGTAAGATTACAAACGGCATTGTGAAAACGAAGAAGGGAGAGCCGAGTACTTCGAATGGCCATGTACGAATCGGTTTCGCGAGGCGTGAGGCATCTCTAGATGCGCCCGTTGGCTTCGATGCCTATAGCTACGGCATCAGGGACAAGCAGGGCCACAAGGTGCACATGTCGCGCCCGAAGTCGTTCTTCCCGCCCGATGAGGAGATTTGCGAAGGAGACGTCATCGGCCTCGAGATTAAGCTCCCTTCGGAGCAGCTTCAGCGTAAGGTGTTAGCGGGCGACTATAACCCCGTCGTGGACGATCCGGACGAGGAGCCTGACCCGTTCGCGCCCGCTCCCAATATCGTCAGGGACCGCATTCCCATCCGATTCAAGTCGCATCTCTACTTTGAAAAGATCGACTACCACACCACGAAGGACCTCGAAGACCTCATGAATCCAAGTCCGGCGGTATCGGGCCCTTCCATACCACCCAACCCCAACCACCCCGTTCCCGCGCTGAGGACCCTGCCGGGCTCCTACATCAAAGTCTACAAAAACGGTGTCCTGGTGGGCACCCCCTTCGAGGACCTCCTCGCCTTCCTCCCGCCAGCGTCAAAACCGCAATCTCAGCCCGGCGCGCGCGAGGGTCTCGACGACGGCATGCTCGGGTACTACCCCGCCGTGAGCGTGTTCCGCATGGGCGCCGCCGAGGTCAACTTTGGTCCCAAATTCTGGTACCCTCCCCCCGGATACCAAAGTGCGGGCGACGACGAGGATGACGAGGTCGACATGGTGGAGGTCGAAAACGATGGTAGTAGGGCCCCGAACGGGCGTGAGGTGCGACCAAGGTTGAATCGGCTGCGTCCCGTGTCCCAGAGGTATGCCGAGCAGATCGTCGAAGATGTTATTTATGACATTGTCGATGAGGTGGACTTTTGGTTGCAGGATGGAGGCCCGAGGAATGTGCCCAAGGGTGGAGAGGGGAAAGTCGGTAGCGTTGCTGTGGTGCCTGAGCAGGAGGAGATTAAGGAGCTTGTTCAGGACGATTAGGACCTTGAGACCGGTGATACTGTTGACTTGATGGATGGATAGATTTGTGAGTCGGAGGGAGACTGAGATACCCGGAAATCGACGAAAAATGGTGTGCTTTACAGGAAAGAGACGTGTTAAAGGCCAAGCCGCAAGCCTCTGATATGTCAGAGAGAACCAAGCTATGTGAATTTATCCAAACATGCTATTACGCAGGTAAAAACAAAATAACCAACAAACCCGTCCAGGTTGTGCCATAAATATTCCGCACATATGTCTCCTTTGCTTATTTTTGTATGACCCATATCCACCAAAAATAAGGTATCCGGTCTCATTAACATCATCAGCCATATCAAGTTAGGGAAAAAAATCCCCCCTTGTTTAGTTCCCGATCCGAGAAGGTCCCGCAGAGGGAATCGTCGCAGGCTCATCATCCGGTTCCGTCACAACCGGAACGGGATTCAGAGTGTGTGACCCGGAGCCCCCCGCACGCGAAGACTCGCCCTCGCCCTCCCGGAGCTCCTCGATGCTCAGCCTATCGACATTTCCGTCCTTCTGTGCTCCTTCGGCGGCTTCCTTCTTGAGGCGCTCTTCCCTGCCGCGCTTATAGCAGTACCAGAGCACGAAGAGGAGTACTGCGTTCCCTATTAGTTAGCTTCTCTCGTCATACGGGGGGCCCTCGTTGCGTTTCACAGGGGAGGGGGCCGGAAAAACTTACAAAATACAGCAACGCTCCACAGCAGATTCGTCCCGATGAACGCGGGGAACCTCAACTTCAACGCGTTGACAATCGACCTCAACATGCCCGCAATGGCTCCCGGCTTCGTCACCATCTCCTGCATTCCTTTGACGGTCAATAGGCTCATGGCCGCATCCTTCAGTCCTCCACCCTCGACAACCACCTCCTTGCCCTGGGCAGCGGCGGCGGCCTTGAGCACATCGGGGGCCAGAGAAGCGGTTATCTTATCGGGCATCTGCATGACGAGCTTCTGCAGCGACGAAGGCAGCTTCTCGAATGAGCGATCGAGCAGCCCGTCGCGGTCTTCGATTAGGGATACGAGGTCGCTATAGGCGGTCGGCACGCCATTTGCCAGATCCTTGAGCACCTGGGTGAAGCGTTTCGCTAAGTTGGACACATCGGGCGTGAGGGAGACGACGCGCTCGGAGCTATCAGTGGTGAGGTGAAGACTCCGCAAGATGCGATTAATATCCCGTTCTTCGCGACTCACTTCGGCTTTCGACACATCCGCCGGCGGTGCCAAGGTAGCGCCCTGCTTCTTCTTCTGGCCGAAGAAGGGAACGACGGAGAATCGCTTCTTCTTGTCCTTGTCCTTTTCCTTCTCTTTGCCTTTATCCTTATCCCCCTTATCCCCTTCCTCCACGACGGCAGCCGATCCCACAGAACTGTCGGAGATCTCTCCCGAGCGACGGCTGAAATCGTCCGAGTCCCATGTGATTTCGGGCGTCTTGATGCGAGGGGGGAGCGGCGGCGCGGGACCTTCGTCGGAGGCGAGCGACTCGAGGAAGCTCTCGTCGTCGGGTTCGAGAACGGGGCTGTGCACGATTTCTTCTTTGGCTTTGCCTTTGTCTTCTTTCTTTTCGTCCTTTTCGGCCTTGTGCTTCTTGTATTTTTTGTAGGCGAAGTATTCGAGCATCGTGGCGGGGCGGTCCTAATGAAAGGCTGATCCGATTCGGGTTGGCTGAAGGGATTTGTTGGGGAGGGAGGGGGTTCAAGGAAAGGTTATGGATATATATGAAGG
>JUDQ01000690.1:0-10038 GCA_000812075.1 Scedosporium aurantiacum
TATATTAATTAATAGCTTTTAGTTATTATATTAAATTAAAAAGTTTTTTAATAATAATAGATAGTAAGTAAGTAAGATAGACTTACTAGATAATACTTTAATATTTAAAGATATTAATAAGGTTTTAGAAGAAGATAATTATAACCTTCTACTATATTTAGAAGTTTAACTTTTATAAAGGCCTAATTTTAATCTAGATAAGTATAAAGACTTTACTAGTTAGAGGGAGGATTAATAAGGTAAGAAGTAATATAATATAATATATTAAATAATAATTAGTTAAAAAACTTTTTTTTATTTAATATTTATTATTTTTATAGTTTAAACTTATTACCTAAAGTTTATATTTACTTTCTTTTTATTATAAATTATTTTCTATTTTTATTTTTTATTTTATATTTAATTAATTAGCTAGATTAGATTTACTATCTCTTTATAGAAATAGAAATAGAAATAGAAAATTATTTTATAGGTACTAGAATAGAATATTATTAGGGAGGCCTATTACCTCTAATAGTATTCTAGTAATCTTTATTAAAAAAGTTAATATTATATTTAGAATTATTATTATTTTCTATATTTTTAAAATACTTATTTATAATTAAAACTAAATAACTATATTTATAAGCTTTTATATAAAAGAGATAGTTTATATAAGCCCTATTCTAATAACTACCTAAAGAAATATATTTATTAAAAAAGGATATAATTAATATAAAAACTTTAGAAAATTAAGTAAATCTAATAGATAATAGCTTATAAATATACTTATTATAAGTAATAAGGTTTTAATAATTATAAAAGGCTACTATAAGCTCTTTAGTATAATTACTCTACTACTTAAGAAGCTTCTCTATTAAGATCTTATAAGAGTAACTAATTATCTTTAAAATAAATATATAATTATAAGCTTTTAGGACTAATTTTAATTAACTTTAAGTATAGATAGCTATAAAAGTAGCTTTTATAGTTATATTTAACTTTAATAAATAATAAAAGAAGTTAGTAGCTATACTTTTAATATTATATTCTTTAATAGCCTTATAGTTAATTACTTACTTTAAAAGTATAAGATTAGATATTTTTTAAATATAGATAATCTTATATAGCTATAAAATAGTTAATTAATTAGTTTTTTAATTTTTAATATTATAGAAAGAGTAGTTAAGTAGAACTTACTTTAAAAGCTACTTTTAGCTCTACTTACTATACTTTAGAGTTAGAAACTTTAGTTAACTAATTAATAAAAGAAAATTATATTTTTAAATTAAATTTTCTAAGATAATTATTATTAAATATAAACTTTTACTTATATAGGTCTTTAGTTTAAGATTAGCTTATAATAGGAGTTATTAAGGAAGATAGTAATAAATAAGGAAAATAATAATAAATAAAGAAGATAGTAATAAAAGAAATATAAAGTAAGTTATTTTAAGTAAACTATTTAAAAAGAAGATAATTATCTAAAATAGGAAGAAATTAAGTTAATAAAAGTAATTTATTATAAGCTATTTACTACTAAATCTTAAAATTATAAGCTATAATAATAATTATAAAATTAATTATTATAATAAATAAGCTTACTTATATTCCTTTTTCTTTTTAATACTTTAATATTCTTATAGCTAATTATTATAATCCTAATCTTTTTATAAAAATACCCTCCCTCCCTCTTCTACTCTTTTTCTTATATATTTTTATTTAACTTTCTTAATTTAATTTTTCTTTTCTTCTTAATAATATAGTACCTTCTTATATAAAGCCTCTTAGCTAATAGGTTAAAGTCTAATTTTCTAAACTCCTACTCTCTAGCTACTATAAGTAGCTTATATCTAAATATTCTAATATCTTATTAAAAGAGATTAATTATATAATAATAAACCTTTAATAAGTTATCTTCTATCTAAGAGATAAAGTAAGACCCCTCCTTAAGTAACTTAACTTTCCCTAATAGTAGAAATATTTAGATATTAAAGAAATTACTTAGAAAGGAGGTACTTATAAGATATTATTCTAAGACCTTATAGATAACCTCTATATTATAGATAAATAGCTAGTAAAAGAGGATTAGCTAAGTAGGGAAGAGGTTACTATTAGTTTAGTTTTTATTATTTTAAAGTTAATTAGAATTAAAATCTATTTATTATATTATTTTCTAAGTAAAGCTAGTTCTCTCTTTTTATTAAAATAGTTAATTAACTATAAAAAAAAACTTTTTAATTATAATTAGATAAGTAGAATATTATAAGTAAGAGAGGACTAATTTTATATCTTTATCTTTTATTATAAAATAGATTAATATTAGATTTTAAATATTTAAGATAATTAAAATAGTAAATTTTATTACTAAGATATTTTTAAAGATAATAAAATAAAATAAAATAATATTATTATATAGGTATAGGAGAAGACTTTTAAGTTTTATAGTATTTAAAGGTATTTTTTACTAGTAGTTTCCTTTTAATATCTTTAAACTTTTTAGGAATATAGTTTATTATATATCTTTAATATATTTTTCTTTTTTTATTTTTAATATTAAGTATAAGTTATAGGGGGAGGTCTAGTAAATATTTATTTAGTTAGAAATTAGAAAGAGGAAGGATATATTATAAAGGTAAAAGTAAAAAGGGAATTTAAATAAGTTATAAAATAGTTTAGAAAATTAATTTATATTTTTTTTAGTAATCTTATTAATATCTTTTTAAACTTATTCTTTTTTCTTATTTTTAAGAAATTTATAAGATTACTATACTATAAAATTAATTAAAAATACTTTATTTAATATAATATAAAGTTTAATTTTAAAAATAAAGCTAAAAAACTAAAAGCTAGTATTTAGGAGAAAGAGATATTAGGAAAAGAGATTTAGGATTTAGTTAGATAGATTATTAAAGGAAAAGGGGGTCTATAAGTAATTAATATTTCTAAACTTAGAGAAATAATTAAGATAAGGAGAATTAATCTTTTATAAATTATTAATTAATAAGTTATAAACTATAATTTATATAGGGAGGCTACTTTTAGAAGCTTTCCCTTATAGTTATATTTATTAAATATTAGTTTTTTTAAGATAGCTATTAAGTTTTTACTTATTATTAGATCTTTATTAATTATTAAATTTTTTTAAAAAGGTATTTTAAAAAGCTTAGAAGTATTAAAAATAGTTAATTAATTAGGTTTTACTATTAAGACTAGTTAGAGGATAGTTAATATATTTAATAAAAAGATAAAATAGGAATATTTATTTTAAAAACCTCTTAGACCTACTAAGTCTTTTAAGAAGGCTATTAACTTTATTATATTTTAATAGTCTACTTAACTAAGTTTTTATTCTCTAGCTATACTAAATACTTTAATAAAGTATTTTTATTTAAAAAGGTCTTTTATAAAATAAAGCTTTATATTATTAGTTTTACTTTTACTATTACTATTCTACTATAGCTTAAAAGAAGGATTACTAAAATTAGCTATTAAAGATTTAATTAATAGTTTTATATTTAAAATAACTTAATAATAAATTAAGTCTTTTATTACTACTTTTACTATTATTATATATAATTAAGTTTTATATTTTTAAAATATTAAAGATAAAGAACTAGATATAGATAAGTTTTTAAAGTAAGTAAATACTTTCTAGAAGATAAGACTAGTTAAGTATTTTTAAAATAGATAAAAGTGATAATAAATAATATATTATATTAAGATATCTAATATTTATAGCTAATTAATATAAGATATTCTTTTAAAATAATTAAAAAAAGTATTATTAAAGTAAAAGGTAAGAAATAGTTAATTAATAGTTTCCTATTATTATTAAAGTTTCTTTATATCTTATATACCCTTTTTACTTATTTTAAGTCCTTATTTATAATATAAAATAATAACTTAGGAGGAGGTATATAGTAAAGATAAAAATAATAGTAGAATAGAAAAATATTTTTCTAGTATAAATATTATTTTATTTTATTATTTCCCTTATATAATAAAAAGATATCTTTTAAATAAAAGATAGATAGGTTTTTTAAATCTTCTTATTAAGCCTTCTTTATTTTATACTTCTTTATATCTTTTTATATTTATTTATTTATTTTTTTAGTTTTTTTTATAGTTTTTAATTTAAAAATAAGTTCTTTATCTTATTTATCTATTTTTAAAGTCTTCTCTTATCTTCTAGTAATACTAGGCTACTTATTTTAACTTGGTAAATGTCCTTAAGGTGTTCCTAGTAACTATTATAAAAGTAACTTAAAACCTCTTTCTATTTAGAGGTTGACTTCTTTCCCTATTGTAAAGTAGCTTTATTTTTATTAATTAATAGGATTTAATATTGAATCTAATATCCTTTTCTATTTTATAAGAGGTTTTATAGTAACCTCTTATAAAAGCCTTCTATTTAATTACTTTCTTTATTAGTGATCGGGTAGGCTGTACTGTTCTGTATTAATAGATAAGTTTTTTATTACTTTTCTAAATATCTACTTTCTTAGCTATATTATAGATAATAAGAAAATATATAAAACTAAAAAATTAAAAAATACTTTAATAACTTTATTATATTTAAATAATATATTAAGATAGCTAACTTTATCTATTTATAAATATTATAGTTTAATATATAAATTCTACTTTTATAATAGAAGAAAATAGAAAAACTAAAATAAGTAAAGTAAATAAAAGAGATTATATTTAGAAAAAGTAGTAAAGTATAGAGAAAAGTAAAAACCTTTAAAAAGAAGTTTAAATTTAGTTAAAAGATAATAGATATCTTTATAAACTTATAACTTTTTCTCTATAGCTAGTTATTATTTTAATATAGAGACTTTAAATAAATATTATTTATTAAAGTTAAGACTAATATATTTTATATTAAAATATAATTAAATACTAAAAGGAAATATAGCTTAATAAAAGTAGAAGTTATAAATATAATATAAATAATAGGAAAGCTAAAAAAGATAATTAGATTTAACTTATAACTAATAATTATTATTATTAACTATTTACTAATAAAGAGAATAGTTAAATATATATTAATATAGATAGTAAACTTAAGTAAAATAAGTTTTAAGTTAGTAAATACTATTAACTAGTTTTTATAATTTAAGTTTTATATTTTATATATTTTAAATAAGCTTAATATAATATTAAATATATTTTCTAAACTATTTTAAATATTAATAATAGATCTAAAACTAGATTATAAATAATTTAATAAGCTTAAAGATATTAGTAAAATAAAGAAATAGTTAGCTTATATAGTATAATAATTAATATATATAGTAATATATAAACTATATATTAAATATAAAGTTAATAATATAATAATAGTTACTTACTATAATATAGATTTTAAAAGATATATATAATAGTTTTATAAAAAGATATTAAAAAGATTATAAGCTATATACTATAATTAATATACTATAAAATAAGTAAATATAGAAGTAGTAAACTAAAAAGAAAAAAGATATTACTTTTAAACTTTTAAAATAGAAAGTAAATTTTTTTTTTATAATATATATAATAACTATTAGCTTTATATACTCTAACTAGTCGTTAAGCTCTTATTATATATAGCTTATAATAATATATATTACTTTTAAAGAAAATAGATATTAGTAAATTTAAGAGGTTTTTATATTAATAGAAAGTATAAAAAGGTTTTTAATTACTATAATAGCTATCTTATATATTTAAATAATTAAAAAGATATATAGTAACTTAATAGTAAAATAAAAAGTATTTAACCTTTTTTAAAGTTATATTTTACTATAGTTATAGACTTTATTATTAATATATTACTAGTATTAGTAGTAAAAATATATTAAGCTATAGAAGATTATAAAGCTATTAATAACTTATTAATAATTTATTTCTTTTTTAATAAGAAAATATTTTTAATTTTAAGTAGTAAAGAGAGAATAGTAAAGTAGTAAATAATAATTATTTTAAAAATACTATTATAAAGTAATTAAAGCTTATTAAATAAAATTATTAATAATTAGAATTAAAAGTTTATAATAAAGATCTAAAGAGAAATATTTAAACTATTAAAAACTATATTAGTAATAGCTATAGTTTACTATCTCTAAACTAATATTATATTAAAAAAATTAGATAGTAGAAATTACTTTTTAATATTATATATTTTCCTTTTTAAATAAGATATAAATAAATATATTACTAGTATTTTAATTTAATTTTAATAATATCTTTTCTATACTAATTAACTAAAGTCTTAATAAATTAATATATAGTTTCTATTTATAATTAATATTAGATATACTAGTAAAAATAATAAGAGTAAATATAATATTATATATAAAAGCTATTAGCTTAATTTAAAAAGCTTACTAGGAGGAAGCTAAAGCTTTAATTATAATTACTAGAATACTATTAAAGTTATAGTATAATTAAAAGTATAAAGAAATAAACTTTAAAGTAGAAGATATAGTTTACTTATACCTTTATAATAGCTATTACTTACTAAGTAACTTAAAGAAAAACTAATTACTAATATAAGTAAGGCCTTTTAAAATTATATATAAAGTCTATAAGCTAGCTATTAAGCTAGACTTTTTAAAAGCCTAAAGAGTATATCTAGTAGTTTCTATTATTTATATTTTTAAGCTAAAGTAAGATTATAATTTATTTAATAAAAAAGTAAATTCTTTTTTACTTATCTAAATAGATAGTAAAAAAGAATATAAAATAAAGAAAATTATTATTTATTAAGATATAAAAAAAAATTAGAAGTATTTAGTTAAGTAGATAAATTAAAATTTAAAAGATAGTATATAGTTAATAAAAGTTAAATTTATATATTATATTAAAAAAGTTATTAAAAATATAAAATAAAATTATAAGATATTAAAAGCTTATAAAAGTAAAAAAGAAAAAAGAAAAAGTATATTAAATTATAGTAAGTAGACTTACTAGTAATCTATCTCTTAAAAATTATATTTTATTAAATAAAATATAAAAAATTTCTTATATTAAAATATTAGTTACTTTATAAATTATTAATTTAATATTAAATTAAAATAATTATTTTTAATTTATTTTATATTTAATTAATATAAAAAATATAAGTAAGTTAGTAAGCTAGTAAGCTAATAAATAAAAAAGTATAATTAAATATATATTATTAAATAAGCTAGTAAAGATATCTACTATAAGTTTAATTATAAATCTTATCTTTATTAAAATTTTTTCTTTTCTCTAGCTATCATTTTTTCCCTTTATTACTTTCTTTCTTCTTTACTCTCTTACCTATATTACTCTTATACTTTAACTTATATTACTTATAATTACTAGCTAGCTATATAATTATCTATATTTATCTTTTACTTTTTAACTTTCTCTTTTAATTTCCTATTTACCTTTTTAGTTAATAAACTATAAATTAACTTAACTATAGAAAAATAAATTAATAAGTTTATAAAATAAATATAATAAAATAAATACTATTAACTATTTTACTATAAATAGTAAAAGCTATTTTAATATTTTAATTACTAGTTTAATAATTTAAATTATAATCTTAGAAAATATTTTAATAATAAATATATTAATTTACTAATCTATATCTTAATAATAATTATATTACTAGCTTCCTACTAACTTATTAATTAATATTTAAATTATAATCTTATTACTAAGTTTACTATTAAATTTACTATTAAACTTACTTTTAATTTTATTATTAAGCTTATTATTAAATAACTTACTTATTTAATCTAATTAATTAAACTATATATAAAATATAATAGTAAGTAAATTACTTAAATATTATAGTATTACTAATAAGGGATATATATTAAAAGCTAATATAATTAATTATATTAATATTATATATTTAAATAAAAACTATAAAGGGGAATATACTACTATCTTAGATATAATTAATTATATCTATAAAGAGTAGATATTTATAGCTAGTTAAATAGGTAGTATTATATATTATATACTTAATTAAATATTAAATATAGTATTTACTATAAAAAATAATAAAAAAGCTAACTAGAAGTATTACCTATTTAATAAGCTAACTATTCTAATATTATAAGTAAGCTATTTTAACTATAAACTTATAAACTTAATAGTAGTTAAAATTAATAAGTTAGGTATTAAATATATTATTTACTTTCTAGCTTGATTTAAAGATAGTAATAATATTAAGATAATAATAATAAATATAGCTATTAATAAGTAAGCTAGCAATAATAAATAAAAAGATAAAGAAAATAATATTATTATTATTAAAAAGTAATAAATTAATAATATTAATAAGTAAAGTAATAAAATTAATAACTATAATTTATTAGCTAAAATAATTAAATAATTAAATAATTAAATAATTAAATAATTAAATAATTAAATAATTAAATAATTAAATAATTAAATAATTAAATAATTAAATAATTAAATAATTAACTTATTAATTAAAGATAATAATATTAATAAAATATAGATTACTAGCTTATATAAATATATTAATACTTATTACAATAACTTCTAGTAATATATTAAAGTTATTAAGATAAAGCTTTATTATTTATAAATATACTTTCTTCTACTTAAAGATAACTATATAGTAATAGCTAAAATATAAATAATAGCTAAAATATATAAGCCTAGGCCCTAGTACTTTAACTAAATAATTTTAAATAAATAAATAGAGATTAAGTTCTATAGTATAATAAGTAATAATAAAGTAATTTAGTAGATAGTAAATAAGATAGTAATAACTATTAGTAATAATAAATAATAATAATAATAAAGTAAAGATAAGAGTAAGTAAGAAAGAGATAAAATATTATAGAAAATATAGAAAATAAATTAAAATAAAATATTAAATAATAAAAATCTAAATTTAATTATATATTTTATTATATTTTTTATTTTATTATATATTTTATTAACTTTTCTTATTATATAATTTAAATATAATTTTCTATTTTTTAAAATTTTTATTAGTAATTACTAGTTTACTTATTATTTTACTTATTTTAATTTCTTTATTAATAATTTAATATACTATTTTTTACTTTTCTAAATTTCTAAGTTAGTAATATATAAATTTTCTTTATATATATACTTATAATAATTAGTAAGTAAGCTAATAAAGATATTACTTATCTTCTAGTAAATAAAAAATATTATTAGGTATTACTACTATATTACTGAGAGTAATATAAAACTATAGGCTCTAGTTATATAGATATAAAAAGTAAATACTTCTATATTTACTTATAAAATAGAAAATTAACTTTCTTATTTATAAATATTCTACTTACTAGCTAATAATTTAAAAATAATCTAGTAAGCTATATAAAAAACTACTAATTAATAATTATCTAGTAAGTAAGTAAGCTTACTTACTATTATAATTATAAGCTATTATTTATATTTAATAGTAAGATATTATAGTTTAAAGCTATAATATAATAACTTATATTTAATAGTAAAGTATTATAGTTTTAAATTATATAAACTATTTATAATTTAATAATTATAAACTTTATAAAAAATTACCTTTTTATAATATTATAGATAAAAGTTATTAAATTAAAAGTTTATATATCTTTTTCTTTTATAATATTAAAATATTTTAATTATATTTATAATTTTTTTAAATTATATTATTAAATAATATAAAAATAAATAAAAAACTAGATAATTAAAAATATTTTTTAATAATTATAAAAATAGAAATTTAAAAATTTAAATATTAAATTAATTAATTATATTTATAAAAAAAGAAAAAAGTAATTTATAAAAATATAAATAAATAATTTATTTATATTAAAGATATTATTACTATATATAAATATATATATAAATTATTAATATTTATAGTTATTAATAGTTAAATTAAAAAAATTTATTTTAAATATTTTTATTTTTAGTTTTAGATATAAGAATTTTAATATAAAATAATAGTAATTTATAGACTTATAAGTGTTTCTAGATAGTGATGGTAGTGCTGTTATGGATGGAAAAGGTGGTTTGTTTGGGGGGGTGGTTTGTTTGGGG